>LPNX011116991.1:118557-146118 GCA_001517045.1 Pseudotsuga menziesii | reverse complement strand
TGATGAGGATGATGATGATGATGTTCATGATGTTGATGGTGATGAGGATGATGATGATGTTCATGATGTTCATGATGTTGATGATGATGATGATGATGATGATGATAGTGAGGATGATGATGATGATTGTCAAAACCGCAAATTTTCAAAAAAAAATTAATTTTTTTTTTTAAAAGCATATAATTTCAATAAATGCAGTCACTAAATGTTTGATTAGTTATCTGCTATTGAAATTCATTATTTGTTGGTTATTATTAATAGTAGAACAGTTCTTTTCAGTTTACCGATTTTGTTCTTTTGCGACCATAAAGGGAGACTGTCTTGCAAAAACTGGGCTTATTTAACTTCCGAGCTAATGCAGAGGGTTTCTCCTGTTTTACAGACTACAGGTAAGAAGCTTTGGGCACTGCTTGAAGTAAATTTTCAAGGAATTTGATTAGAGAATTTGTCGCATCGGTGAACTTGGTAAGGAAATGGATACTGAACAAAATTTCAAGTGTTCAAGGTATAATTATTTCACTGCTTCTATTCTTTTAATTCTTAAGGGATAGAAAAATGGTTTAGCAGTGAAGGTTGCAATAGTTTTTCTTTCCAGTCACCAAATACTACAGTTCTCAAAAACTTATTGAATTATTTCATGTTTACCATGAATGTCAATTGTAAGATAAAATACTTAAAAGTAATTTTTACAGATAGAAAAGTAAGATCATGGTCTAAATTTAGTTGTCTCTTCTACTAAACTATACTATGACTGAGACAGTACCACACAGTTCTAAAGAGCTTATGTAACAAATTCTTACTTTTCATCTCTCTCCAGTTCAAGGAAAAATTACACATTCATTGCATACTATAGTCAACTAAAAAAGGCTAGTAGTAAGGGTTTTCAATTCCTCTATACTATAATTAGTTGGGGAATACTGATCTATTCAAGTCAATAATAATATTCAAAACTCAAGAAAATCTTTAAGCTTTAAAAGACCTTCATATTTTTCTACAACTTGCTAGTTCCATACTGAAATCGTTCCAGGTAAATGACTACCATAATTATAGCTTTACTTATCATGGTTAGCTTATGAAATTGAAGAATTTCTTTTCATAACTTAATAGTATCTTAGCTTGATTTTTATAAGATTGGCTTAATAACAAAGGCCAAGACTACAAACAAATGAGTAATAAAACAATCTTGATATTTAACAAGTCTATGGGTTAACTTTAAATTTACCTTCTATCCTCTTTTATCATTAAGGTCTCCTTGACTCCTTTAAGAATAACTATAGTTGATTAAGTAATAAATCTTATTGAGGTACTTACCATTACTATAAATATTAAGGTGGTTGCAAGTATAAAAACTCATCACTAAGAGAGTAGTATTACTCTTTTTCTCTTACTCTTAGATCATGTTTTACAAGGCCCTTAATATTTTATACATATAACGCTTGATGAAAATGTTGTGGTATATAAAGGAAATAAGAAAGAGTTTTAGTTACGAAAAAGGTGAAGAATATACTTTGAAGTGAAAACCAAAGAACTTAATCATATGGTCGTAAATGAACTCATGGCTTGATGATTACTAACCATTTTTCAAATGTGGCAAAATCATAAAATTTCCATACTACGTTCATCATTTCTATACTATGTTCGTGATGAACTTTAGCGAAACTTTGAGTAAGTCAAAATGATTGAAATTCATTTGAAAACGCTGGTAACAATAGAACTATACGAAACTACCCACAATGTGTAAAAGATTTACGTGATACGTGGCCATTCCTGAACCATGTATTGGACTGTTAAGAGGGCTAAAGCCAAACCCTACACACCATTCTTCGTTGCCTTCGGGAAATCCTCACACTGCTATAATGCTCATGAACGCCATTGTTACCTTGCTCTGTGTTAATCCTTTAAATGTTGTTTCTTTTTAAGAGTTCGTCCACCATTCTTTAAGAGGAGTTTTATTGTAACACTGTTCGATGTTTTACAAGGGTTATTGATGTAGTTTACCAGGGTTTTCTTCCTCGCCATTTCTTTAACCAAACCCTTGACTGTAAACGCCTCTTCCTTGTGAGTGCTGAAGTACTGTTCTTCAGGACAACAAGTTGGGTGTGAGCTACGCTGTAACCCTATCTTCTCTTTTGCAGATGGCATCTTGCTTGTGTTCATGGTGGTCGAACAGTTCGGTGATGGTCATGCTTTACCAACAAAATCAGGTAAGAGGACTGTCAGTTCCTCTTTTGTTTATTAAACCATTTTTAGAGTAAAATAAGATTAGTTTTTAACAGGTTTTAATATGCACTTCTCTTGTTATAGGTCGAACCCTTCCTCTACTCAGCTGTGCAAGATTTCGACATCAATTCAGGTTTATGGGTAAGCCTGGTTTTTAACCATGGCCGTTCCTTTTTACTTGGTCCATCTGGAACATAATGGGTTGTGCTATCATGAACTGCCGCCTTCATGGTTTTTCTTTATTTTGTTTACTTGTTACGTGGTGTTGTGGCTTATTTTTACATTTGTAAGAAGTCCTTGAGCTGCATATAAGTGCTTTAGCTTTGGCCGTAATTTTATATTAAAACTATTTTTAAAACTTCTAGAAGTCGTGGTTTCAGCAGTCCTTCACTTAACTTCTACTGTGTAAATACCAAGGTTGAAAGACAACTTGGAATGCAGGCTTGAAAACCCTCGATTCCACACTTTTATTGATAATTACACTTACAGGGTTTAAACCCTAACTTAAAATATAAGTGTTGTTAAACAGCCCTCTTTGCTATCCGGTATTTACAATGTCTTGAAGCAATTTATTTGTTTTTTGTTTATTTATAATATAATAATGATAATAATTTGTGATTGTGGCCATGAAAGTAATATTTATGATCTTGGAAAAAAATATCTTAGGTTAATAATACATTTGTAATTTATTTTAGTTAATCTGTGTTAAATAGATTGACTTGATAGAACAAATAGACTGTGGCTCTAAATTGTTTGATTTATAATTAAAGTGAAGCACTTTAAGTAACTATCAGTTACTTTCCTTTCAAGTGCAGAATTTATACATGATCCTATGATATTAAAATAACTAGATTACTGTTCCTGTACTTAGTATTTTAACTTACATTCTTTGTCTATAGAGTACATATAATAAAAAGAATATTGTGGTTCTTGAACTCATGGATACTTAGTTATTTTATTTGAGAGGGTTGAAATTGTTATTATATAACTATTATTCTGTAATTTATAATACATTTGTGTTTTATTTCAGTAATTAAGGTAGCTGTTATGAACAGCCCTTTTATATAAAATTCAAATCCATTTACTGCTGATATTATAATATAATACATTTTTTTTTTAAATATAATATATATATATAGCGCTGTGCTATAAATTTATATTTATCAATTATATTTTTTATTAGTTACAAACACAAGATATATTGTTATTTATCTACTGTGTTCTTACATCTTCTCTATTCTATAGTATTTCTTTTAAAATAAGCAGTTAATAATTATAAAATTTATTTATAAAAGCACTTAGTCTATTTACTGCACAGTCAGTATTTTATCGAGTTAATATTTTATTATTCATAAACTAAATGTATATACTTTGTTTATAAATAACTCGATAAAACAGAAATTAAGTGAATAACCTATGTACATTTATATATGTTCCTTTGTAAGAGAATCCTACTAAAAACTGAAGTACCTGTAGAATAAATTCGAAAACTAGCTATTCTGTCTTTCCATTTAATTCTTAAATAAAACAGTCATTAAGATTAAAAGAAAATAAATTGTAAATCTATGAAGCACTTAGGTTACTGAAAGTAACTAAATAACAAGAACTATACAGAAAAATACTACTCCCAAAACCAAGATAAATTCCTCTGCAAATAACACAGTGATACTACTCTATAATTTTATTATCATTCGATTCTATATTATCATCATATCAGCCTTCTATAATTCTACCCTTGTGCTGGAGTACGGTCTGGTGAACCCAGATGTGGAAAAACACAGTGGGTCTTTTATTTCATCAAATAGATTCAAATACTGATAAACTAAAACAATTACATTACTAACTAGCTAACTCTTCTATCATATAATACAAGCATAATATTCACCTTTTCATACTCATTTAGTAAAAAATAGTTAAGAGACATAACCTGTTGAAACTGTGGAAAACAACAGCAATGGGAGGCCATTCCTCCCTACCAGCTCCTGGAGAGCCCTCAAACAGTGACTCCTCAGGACACCCGAGCTTTCTCTGGTCTCCATGGCTGGAACTAGGTGTAGAAAATTCAGTTGGTACAAATTCGGAACTTATCAGTAAGTTCTCCCAGCTAAAAAGATGTAATAAAATCAAGTTACAGCAGCAATCCTCTCAGAACAACTTCCTTACTGTTTTTACCTCTTTCCTCAATGAATTTCCTGAATAACATTCACCTGAATGAATTCTCTCTGGAAAATATCTGAGCAGCCTCAGCTCTCTTCATTGAGTACTTTTAAAAGTTTGCCTAGGTCTTTTTGGGTTAGTTGTCATTTAATGAGCCACCTGCTCTGATCCCACTTTCTTGGGGGATCATGACCCCAATTATAGGGAAGTTGCCACCTGCAACTTAGGAAGTGTTTGAGGATGCTGCCACTTGTCTTTTACCCTCCACCTAGTTCCATCCACCAGTTTGACTAGTAACCTCTTTTAACAACTCTCCCATGCTATTGTCTCCACAATTTATTTATTAATAATAAAATATTCTGAATTACATTCCAATTCTGTTGACTCTACTGAGTCATCAGTTCCCTACTTAGCATTAAATTTAACATAATGTCTCAGGAATATAATTAAAACAATTAACATTATTTTACAAAATTGGGATATGTGACATACACACCCCCTTAAAATGTAACATCGTCATCGATGTTACTTATTCTTGATCCTCTGTAACCTCCTGGAATAGATTCAGGTATTCCTCCCGCATCTTACTTTCCAGTTCCCAGGTTGCTTCTTCAGGACTAAGGTGCTTCCATTGCACCTTAAGATGTCTAATTGTGCGGTTCCACAGAGTAATTTCCCTCCTCCCGAGGATACAATCCGGTTCCACCAGAACTTCCCCTTCTGGTTCTACCTGTACAACATTCCAATCAATCACATGAGTAGCATCATGAACATACTTTTTCAGAACAGAAATATGAAAAAAATTATGCACTTTTAAGTTAGGTGGTAATGCTAGCTGATATGCAACTTGATGAATTCTAGATAAAATTTCAAACGGACCACAGTAACGTGGTGCTAATTTTGCACAACTCCCCAGTATTAGGGAGCTCTTCTTTGGTATTACCTTTATAAACACGTCCTCACCCACCTGGAACTCTTTAGGAGTTCTTTTCAAATCTTCTTGGCTCTTTTGTCGATCCTGTGCCACCTTTAAGTTTTCCTACACTTGTTTCACAATCTATTCCATTTCCTTTAATAATTCAATTCCTAACACCAATCTATCTACTAGATTATTCCAGGAGATAGGAGTGTTGCATTTACGCCCATACAGAATTTTGAATGGGCTGAACTTAGCTGACGACTGATAATTATTATTGTATGCAAATTCTGCTAAATGCAAATAGTCCTCCCACTTACCTGGCTGATCCTTAACATACATTCTTAACAGATATTCTAGCACCTAATTAACTCTTTCAGTTTGTCCGTCTGTCTGCGGATGGAAAGAGGTGCTGAAATTCAAGGTTGTGTTTAATCCTTTAAACAAGGACATCCAGAAATTCCCTATGAATTTAGGATCCCTATTTGAAATAATAACTTTAGGTACTCCATGTAGCCGAAAAATATGCTTTAAGAAAATGTCATCTATGTTTTTAGCCTTGTAAGTGGTTTTAACAGGAATGAAATGTGCTACTTTACTCAATTTATCTACTACCACCATAATTGAATCATTCTGATTCTGATTTTTGGGTAATCCAGTAATGAAATCCAATCTGATTACTTCCCATTTCCAACTAGGAATAGGAAAGGGTTGCAGTAAACCAGCTGGATGTTGGTGTTCAGTTTTCACTTGTTGACAATCCAAACATCTAGCTATGTATTTCGCTACTTCAGATTTCATACTAGGCCAGAAATATTCTTTTCTCAACATGGTGACAGTCTTTTGGTATCCTGGATGCCCTGAATAAGGGGTTTTATGAACTTCATACAGAATCAACAATTTAACCTTAGGCATATTAGGCACATGCAATTTATCTTTAAACAATAAAAATCCATCTTTATTAAGACTATAACCTTTTATTAAACTTTCTGTTGGTTCGTCTTTAGCTGTAACTTGTAATTTTTGATAAATTTCATCATGTTTTATCCCTTCTGTCAGCTATTCATTTAAATCAAAACTGTAAGTGCTAATTGTTGCTGCAAAGTTCAGCTTTGCATTTCTGCTCAAAGCATCAGCCACCTTATTTTCTTTTTTTTTTATGTGTTGAATTTCAAAATCGTATTCACTTAAGAAGGCTAACCATATTGCTTGCCTTGCATTTAAGTTAGGCTGATCTGAAAGGTATTTCAGACCCTTATTATCAGTCATTAAAGTAAACTTTCTGCCTATTAAGTGGTGTCGCCACATTTTTAAGGCATGAATAACAGCAGCAAGTTCTAAATC
Organism: Pseudotsuga menziesii; assembly: GCA_001517045.1. Taxonomy (NCBI): domain Eukaryota; kingdom Viridiplantae; phylum Streptophyta; class Pinopsida; order Pinales; family Pinaceae; genus Pseudotsuga; species Pseudotsuga menziesii. Next base: position 139,481 of record LPNX011116991.1, on the reverse strand, counting down.
ATAAGTGGCATAATTCTTTGCGTGGATCTTTAACTTCCTGGACTCATAGGCAATGACATGCCCATCCTAAGTCAGCACTCTGCCTAAACCATCATTACAAGCATCGGTGCATACCACAAAATCCTTATTAGGATATGCTATTCTTAGAATAGGCACAGTTGTTAATAAAGTTTTTAATTTCTTAAAACTTTCTTCACATTTTAAGTTCCAATCAAATTTCTTGCCTTTCTTTTGCAAGGAAGTGATTGGATTAGATATTTTTGAAAAGCCTTCAGTGAATCTCCAGTAATAACCGGTAATTCCCATGAAGGACCTAACATCTGTTACGTCTTTTGGTACTGGCCAATCTTCGATTGCCCAGATCTTTTTAGGATCAACTAAGATCCCTTCCTTAGTCACTACGTGACCTAAGTACTAGATTTCATCCTTAAAGAAATCACACTTGCTGAACTTCGCAAATAGCTGTTGCTCACGCAGCTCTTGTAAAACTATTCGTAAGTGTTCCTTATGTTCCGAGTCATTTTTAGAATAAATTAAAATGTCATCGATAAATACGACAACAAATTTATCTAAGTATTTATGCATTATATTATTCATCAGGCACATAAAGACAGCTGGGGCATTGGTAAGACCAAATGGCATTACGACAAATTCGTAATGTCCATACCTTGTTTTAAAGGATGTCTTGAAAATGTCCTCTTCTTCAATTCTCACCTGATGATATCTTGATCTCAAGTCTATCTTAGAGAACACCGTAGCTCCACGTAGCTGATCAAACAGATCATCTATGTGGGGCAATGGATATCTGTTTTTAATTATCATTTTATTTAGTTGATGGTAATCTATGCAAAGTCGCATAGTTTCATCTTTCTTTTTGACAAAGATTACTGGTGCTCCCCAAGGGGACACACTAGGTCGAATGTACTTCTTATCTATTAATTCTTTTAACTGTAATTTTATTTCATTAAGTTCCAGAATATTCATACGATACGGAGCCTTCGAGCTAGGTACAACACCTTGTACCAGCTCAATTGTAAAATCCAGTTCCCTCCTAGGAGGTAATCCTGGAATTTCCTCCGGAAAAACATCAGTAAATTCATTTAAAACAGGAATATCCTCTATTTTTATTTTATCTTTTTCAGATTTACTCACCTCATCTATAATAGTTATACCATAGGCTTTGCACGCTTTCCTGACTGCTCTTTTAAGTTGTAAGGAAGAAATCTACCTGATTACAGTCTTCCTAGGAATACTTTTAACTGTTACAGGCTATTCATTATTATTTACGCACGTAAAGGTTTTATCAAAACAGTTTAAAACTACCTTATGTTTTTATAACCAATCCATACCAATAAGTATGTCATACGAGCCAAGTGGAAAAACATTTAGTTTAACATTAGTTTTAAAATCATTCATATCTAAAGCACATTCCTTAACATAACAGATTACTTTCCTTTTTTCCCCAGTGGCTAATTGAACTAACCATGAGTTATCAAACTTTTCAACAGTTAATTTACACTTTTCTACTATCTGAGGTGAAATGTAACTAAGACTAGCTCCTGGATCTATTAAAATAGTTACAAGAGTTTGGTTAACCATACCTTCTACTTCCACCATGGAATTCTGATAATCTGCTTGGCGATTCTGCAACGCTGCATTGATTCTGGGCATAGTCCTTGCAAATTCTCCAACAGTCATTTAATCTTGTATAGTATGAATATTACTGTTTGGCTTCTTCCAATTTGGGTAGACTGAAGCATAGTGGGGGCCATTGCACTCCTAACACTTAACAGGCTCCTTTCATTCGAAATTCTTGCTATAATTTCCATGATTGTTTCAAGCTTCCTTGCCCTTGAAGTTATTGGAATTACTAGGAACACCATTTCTGTTTCCATGGAAGTTCTTACCATTAGAGTGATTTCTGTTCTTATTATTCTTGAAATTCTTCTGGGGTACAAACTCCTTTTTCTTGAACTCAGGTTGATTACTGTTCGTTTTAGCCTTCCAGTTGGCTATACCTTCTTTCTTTTTGTTCTGTTCAAAACAGAAATTTTCCTTCCTCATGGCTTCTTCCAGAGTCTTCGGGTTATCATACTCAATTTTGTCCTTGATATGATATGGCAAACAACTGAGAAACCGCTGAACTTTAGGTTTCTCATCCACTAAATAAGGTACATACCTTAACAGACTTAAAAATTTACTATTTAATTCCTTCATAGTCATGGTTCATAACTTTAGCTCGTAAAATTCTTTAGCTCTTTCTTCATAGTATTATTCAAACAGAAATTTCTTTTTGAAGTACCTTTTAAAGGTACTCCAGTTAACTTCCTTTTCTTTGATTCCCTTGACTCTTTTCAAATATTACCACTATATATCTGCTTTTCCAGATAGATTATAGATGGCCATTCTTGCCTTCAGCTGATTTGAATAGTTGTATATCTGAAAATATTTCCTCATCTCGGATAACCAGGATTCTGCCTCTTCCTCTTTTTCCATCTCTCTGTTGAAAGTTGGAGGCTTTATTTTTTTAAACTCCCCGAAAATCTCTTCATATGGCCTATACTTTTTCTTTATGTTATACAACTCAGCCTCACTACTGTCACTAGTAGTGTAATAGCTTTGTTGTTCCCTGAATCCTTCAGATGATGAACTGCTTTCATCCTTAGCGATTTTCATCTTTTTAGACCCTTTCTAATGGCTAGCTTCCTCAGATTTGGATCTTTTGCTTCTCCCTTCAGTCTGAAATTTTTCCATCAAAATATGGTTTAACTCTTCTTGATTTTTCAGAATCCTTTCATTGTCCTTCTTGACTGATTCCATTTCAGTATTTAAATCCTTTATAGTTTGCATCAGCTCTGAAGAGTGAGCAGCTACTTCTTCTAACACGGGTTCTCTAGTCATCTGTCTTGTCTCAGTTTTTGGAGACTCCTCCTCAGCATATTCTCCTAGCTTCTCCATACATGCTTGTTAGATTCAGAAAAAAAGAAGTTTTCTACTCTTTACATAAAATAAAATACAGGTTAGTAAATTGTTTTTACTGTTCAGTAGAAACTAGTTGGGCCACATTCAGGCCTAGTATTTGAACCATGCTCTGATACCACATGTCAAAACCCCAAATTTTCAAATTTTTTTTTTTTTTTTTTTTTAAAGCATATAATTTCAATAAATGTAGTCACTAAATGTTTGATTAGTTAACTGTTATTGAAATATGATTATTTGTTGGTTATTATTAATAGTAGAATAGTTCTTTTCATTTTACTGATTTTGTTCTTTTTCGACCATAAAGGGAGACTGTCTTGCAAAAACCGGGCTTACTTAGATTTCGAGTTAATGTAGAGGGTTTCTCCTGTTTTACAGACTACAGGTAAGAAGCTTTGAGCACTGCTTGAAGTAAATTTTCAAGGCATTTGATTAGATAATTTGTTGCATCGGTGAACTTGGTAAGGAAATGGATACTGAACAAAATTTCAAGTGTTCAAGGTATAATTATTTCACTGCTTCTATTCTTTTAATTCTTAAGGGATAGAAAAATGGTTTAGCAGTAAAGGTTGCAATAGTTTTTCTTTCCAGTCACCAAATACTACAGTTCTCAAAAACATATTGAATTATTTCATGTCTACCATGAATGTCAATTGTAACATAAAATACTTAAAAGTAATTTTTACAGATAGAAAAGTAAGATCATGGTCTAAATTTAGTTGTCTCTTTTACTAAACTATACTATGACTGGACAGTACCACACAGTTCTAAAGAGCTTATGTAACAAATTCTTACTTTTCATCTCTCTCCAGTTCAAGGAAAAATTACACATTCATTGCATACTATAGTCAACTAAAAGAGGCTAGTATTAAGGGTTTTCAATTCCTCTATACTATAATTATTTGGGGAATACTGATCTATTCAAGTCAATAATAATATTCAAAACTCAAGAAAATATTTAATCTTTAAAAGACCTTCATACTTTCCTACAACTTGCTAGTTCCATACTGAAATCGTTCCAGGTAAATGACTACCATAATTATAGCTTTACTTATCATGGTTAGCTTATGAAATTGAAGAATTTCTTTTCATAACTTAATAGTATCTTAGCTTGATTTTTATAAGATTGGCTTAATAACAAAGGCCAAGACTACAAACAAATGAGTAATAAAACAATCTTGATATTTAACAAGTCTATGGTTTGACTTTAAATTTACCTTCTATCCTCTTTTATCATTAAGGTCTCCTTAACTCCTTTAAGAATAACTATAGTTGATTAAGTAATAAATCTTATTGAGGTACTTACCATTGCTAAATATATTAAGGTGGTTGCAAGTATAAAAACTCATCACTAAGAGAGTAGTCTTACTCTTTTTCTCTTACTCTTAGATCATGTTTTACAAGGCCCTTAATATTTTATACATATAACGCTTGATGAAAACGTTGTAGTATATAAAGGAAATAAGCAAGAGTTTTAGTTACGAAAAGGTGAAGAATATACTTTGCATTGAAAACCAAAGAACTTAATCATATGGTCGTAAATGATCTCATGGCTTGATGATTAATAACCCTTTTTCAAATGTGGCAAAATCATAAAAGTTCCATACTACGTTCATCATTTCTATACTACGTCCATGATGAACTTTAGCGAAACTTTGAGTAAGTCAAAATGATTGAAATTCATTTGAAAACGCTGGTAACAATAGAACTATACGAAACTACCCACAATGTGTAAAAGATTTACGTGATACGTGGCCATTCCCGAACCATGTATTGGACTGTTAAAAGGACTGAAGCCAAACCTTACACACCATTCTTTGTTGCCTTCGGGAAATCCTCGCCCTGCTGTAATGCTCATGAACGCCATTGTTACCTTGCTCTGCATTAATCCTTTAAATGCTATTTCTTTTTAAGAGTTCGTCCACCATTCTTTAAGAGGAGTTTTATTGTAACACTGTTCGGTGTTTTACAAGGGTTATTGATGTAGTTTACCAGGGTTTTCTTCCTCGCCGTTTCTTTAACCAAACCCTTGACTGTAAATGCCTCTTCCTTGTGAGTGCTGAAGTACTGTTCTTCGGGACAGCAAGTTGGGTGTAAGCTGCGCTGTAACCCTATCTTCTCTTCTGCAGACGGCATCTTGCTTGCATTCATGGTGGTCGAACAGTTCGGTGATGGTCGTGCTTTACCAACAAAATCAGGTAAGAGGACTGTCAGTTCCTCTTTTGTTTATTAAACCATTTTTAGAGTAAAACAAGATTAGTTTTTAACATGTTTTAATATGCACTTCTCTTGTTACAGGTCGAACCCTTCCTCTGCTCAGCTGTGTAAGATTTCGACATCAGTTCAGGTTTACGGGTAAGCCTAGTTTTTAACCATGACTGTTCCTTTTTACTTGGTCCATCTGGAACAGAATGGGTTGTGCTATCATGAACTGTCGCCTTCAGGGTTTTTCTTTATTTTGTTTACTTGTTACGTGGTGTTGTGGCATATTTTTACAGTTTTAAGAGGTCCTTGAGCTACATATAAGCGCTTTAGCTTTGGCCGTAATTTGATATTAAAAATGTTTTTAAAACTTGTAGAAGACGTGGCTTCAGCAGTCCTTCGCTTAACTTCTACTGTGTAAATACCGAGGTTGAAAGACAGTTTGGAATACGGTCTTGAAAACCCTCGATTCCACACTTTTATTGATAATTACACTTACAGGGTTTAAACCCTAACTTAAAATATAAGTGTTGTTAAACAGCCCTCTTTGCTATCCGGTATTTACAATGTCTTGAAGCAATTTATTTGTTTTTTGTTTATTTATAATATAATAATGATAATAATTTGTGATTGCGACTGTGAAAGTAATATTTATGATCTTGGAAAAAAATATCTTAGGTTAATAATACATCTGTAATTTATTTTAGTTAATCTATGTTAAATAGATTGACTTGATAGAACAAACAGACTGTGGCTCTAAATTGTTTGATTTATAATTAAAGTGAAGCACTTTAAGTAACTATCAGTTACTTTCCTTTCAAGTGCAGAATTTATACATGATCATGTGATATTAAAATAACTAGATTACTATTCCTGTACTTAGTATTTTAACTTACATTCTTTGTCTATACAATATATATAATAAACAGAATATTATGGTTCTTGAACTCATGGATACTTAGTTATTTTATTTGAGAGGGTTGAAATTGTTATTATATAACTATTATTCTGTAATTTATAATACATTTGTGTTTTATTTCAGTAATTAAGGTAGGTGTTATGAACAGCCCTTTTATATAAAATTCAAATCCATTTACTGCTGATATTATAATATAATACATTTTTTTTGTGTTTTTTTTTAATATAATATATATATATATAGCGCTGTGCTATAAATTTTATATGTATCAATTATATTTTTTATTAGTTACAAACACAATATATATTGTTATTTATCTACTGTGTTCTTACATCTTCTCTATTCTATAGTATTTCTTTTAAAATAACCAGTTAATAATTATAAAATTTATTTATAAAAGCACTTAGTCTATTTACTGCACAGTCACTATTTTACCGAGTTAATATTTTATTAATCATCAACTACATGTATATACTTTGTTTATAAATAACTAGATAAAACAGAAATTAAGTGAATAACCTATGTACATTTATATATGTTCTTTTGTAAGAGAATCCTGCTAAAAACTGAAGTACCTGTATAATAAATTCGAAAAATATCTATTCTGTCTTTCCATTTAATTCTTAAATAAAAAAGTCATTAAGATTAAAAGAAAATAAATTGTAAATCTATGAAGCACTTAGGTTACTGAAAGTAACTAAATAACAAGAACTGTACAGAAAAATACTACTCCCAAAACCAAGATAAATTCCTCTGCAAATAACACAGTGATACTACTCTATAATTTTATTATCATCATATCATCCTTCTATAATTGTACCCCTATGCTGGAGTACGGTCTGGTGAAACCAGATGTGGAAAAAAACAGTGGGTCTTTTATTTCATCAAATAGATTCAAATACTGATAAACTAAAACAATTACATTACTAACTAGCTAACTATTTTGTCATATAATACAAGCATAATATTCATCTTTTCATACTCATTTAGTCAAAAATAGTTAAGAGATAGAACCTGTTGAAACTGTGGAAAACAACAGCAATGGGAGGCCATTCCTCCCTACCAACTCCTGGAGAGCGCTCAAACAACGACTCCTCAGGACCCCCGAGCTTGCTCTGGTCTCCCTGGCTGGAACTAGGTGTAGCAAAGTCAAATACCAATCCTCAAACTCGGCACAAATTCAGAACTTATCAGTAAGTTTTCCCAGCTAAAAAGATGTAATAAAATCAAGTTACAGCAGCAATCCTCTCAGAACAACTTCCTTACTGTTTTTCCCTCTTTCCTCAATGAATTTCCTAAATAACATTCACCTGAATGAATTCTCTCTGGAAAATATCTGAGCAGCCTCAGCTTTCTTCATTGAGTACTTTTAAAAGATTGCTTAGGTCTTTTTGTGTTATTTGTCATTTAATGAGCCACCTGCTCTGATCCCACTTTCTTGGGGGATCATGACCCCAATTATAGGGAAGTTGCCACCTGTAACTTAGGAAGTGTTTGAGGATGCTGCCACTTGTCTTTTACCCTCCACCTAGTTCCATCCACCAGTTTGACCAGTAACCTCTTTTAACAGCTCTCCCATGCTGTTGTCTCCACAATTTATTTATTAATAATAAAATATTCTGAATTACATTCCAATTCTGTTGACTCTGCTGAGTCATCAGTTCCCTACTTAGCATTAAATTTAACATAATGTCTCAGGAATATAATTAAAACAATTAACATTATTTTACAAAATTGGGGTATGTGACATACACACCCCCTTAAAGTGTAACATCATCCTCGATGTTACTTATTCTTCATCCTCTGCAACCTCCTGGAACAGATTTGGGTATGCCTCCTGCATCTTACTTTCCAGTTCCCAGGTTGCTTCTTCGGGACTAAGTTGCTTCCATTGCACCTTCAGCTGTCCAATTGTGCGGTTCCGCAGAGTAATTTCCCTCCTCCCGAGGATACAGTCCGGTTCCACTGGAACTTCCCCTTCTAGTTCTACCTGTACAACATTCCAATCAATCACATGAGTAGCATCATGAACATACTTTTTCATAACAGAAATATGAAAAACATTATGCACTTTTAAGTTAGGTGGTAACTCTAGCTGATATGCAACTTGACCAATTCTAGATAAAATTTCAAATGGACCACAGTAACGTGGCGCTAATTTTGCACAACTCCCCAATATTAGGGAGCTCTTCTTTGGTCTTACCTTTATAAACACGTGCTCACCCACCTGGAAGTCTTTAGGAGTTCTTTTCAAATCTGCTTGGCTCTTTTGTCGATCCTGTACCACCTTTAAGTTTTCCTGCACTTGTTTCACAATCTATTCCATTTCCTTTAATAAGTCAGGTCCTAACACCAATCTATCTACTAGATTATTCCAGGAGATAGGATTGTTGCATTTACGCCCATACAGAATTTCGAATGGGCTGAAATTAGCTGACGACTGATAATTATTATTGTATGCAAATTCTGCTAAATGCAAATAGTCCTCCCACTTACCTAGCTGATCCTTAACATACATTCTTAACAGATCTTCCAGCACCTGATTCACTCTTTCAGTTTGTCCGTCTATCTGCGGATGGAAAGAGGTATTGAAATTCAAGGTTGTGTTTAATCCTTTAAACAAGGACCTCCAGAAATTCCCTGTGAATTTAGGATCATTGTCTGAAATAATAAATTTAGGTACTCCATGTAGCCGAAAAATATGCTTTAAGAAAATGTCAGCTATGTTTGCAGCCTTGTAAGTGGTTTTAATAGGAATGAAATGTGCTGCTTTACTCAGTTTATCTACTACCACCATAATTGAATCATTCTGATTCTGATTTTTGGGTAATCTAATAATGAAATCCAAGCTGATTACTTCTCATTTCCAACTAGGAATAGGCAAGGGTTGTAGTAAACCAGCTAGATGTTGGTGTTCAGTTTTCACTTGTTGACAATCCAAACATCTAGCTATGTATTTCGCTACTTCAGATTTCATACTAGGCCAGAAATATTCTTTTCTCAACATGGTGATAATCTTTTCATATCCTGGATGCCCTGAATAAGGGGTTTTATGAACTTCATCTAGAATCAGCAATTTAACCTTAGGCATATTAGGCACATACAGTTTATCTTTAAACAATAAAAATCCATCTTTATTTAGACTATAACTTTTTATTAAACTTTCTGTTGGTTCTTCTTTAGCTGTAACTCGTAATTTTTGATAAATTTCATCCTGTTTTATCCCTTCTGTCAACTATTCATTTAAATCAGAAGTGTAAGTACTAATTGTTGCTGCAATGTTCAGCTTTGCATTTCTGCTCAGAGCATCAGCCACCTTATTTTCTTTTCCTTTTATTTTTGAAAAGCCTTCAATGAATCTTCGGTAATAACCAGTAATTCCCATGAAGGAACTAACATCTGTTACGTCTTTTGGTATTGGCCAATCTTCGATTACCTGGATCTTTTCAGGATCAACTGAGATCCCTTCCTTAGTCACTACATGACCTAAGTACTGGATTTCATCCTTAAAGAAATCACACTTGCTGAACTTCGCAAACAGCTATTGCTCTCGTAGCTCTTGTAAAACTATCCGTAAGTGTTCCTTATGTTCCGCCTCATTTTTAGAATAAATTAAAATGTCATCAATAAATACGACAACAAATTTATCTAAGTATTTATGCATTATATTATTCATCAGGCACATAAAGACAGCTGGGGCATTAGGAAGCCCAAATGGCATTACGACAAATTCGTAATGTCCATACCTTGTTCTAAAGGCTGTCTTAAAAATGTCCTCTTCTTTAATTCTCACCTGATGATATCCTTATCTCAGGTTTATCTTAGAGAACACCGTAGCTTCACGTAGCTGATCAAACAGATCATCTATGCGGGGCAACAAATATCTATTTTTAATTGTCATTTTATTTAGTTGACCGTAATCTATGCAAAGTCGCATAGTTTCATCTTTCTTTTTGACAAGGATTACTGGTGCTCCCCAAGGGGACACACTAGGTCGAATGTACTTCTTATCTATTAATTCTTTTAACTGTGATTTTAATTCATTAAGTTCCAGAATATTCATACGATACGGAGCCTTCGAGCTAGGTATAGCACCTAGTACCAGCTCAATTGTAAAATCCAGTTCCCTCCTGGGAGATAATCCTGGAATTTCCTCCGAAAAAACATCAGTAAATTCATTTAAAACAGGAATATCCTCTATTTTTATTTTATCTTTTTCAGATTTACTCACCTCATCTGTAATAGTTACAACATAGGCTTTGCACCCTTTCCTGACTGCTCTTTTAAGTTGTAAGGCAGAAATTTTCCTAATTACAGTCTTCCTAGGAATACCTTTAACTGTTACAGGCTTTTCATTATTATTTACGCATGTAAAGGTTTTATCAAAACAGTTTAAAACTACCTTATGCTGTTCTAACCAATCCATACCAATAAGTATGTCATATGAGCCAAGTGGCAAAACATTTAGTTTAACAGTAGTTTTAAAATCATTCATATCTAAAGCACATTCCTTAACATAACAGATTACTTTCCTTTTTGCCTCAGTGGCTAATTGAACTAACCAGGAGTTATCAAACTTTTCAACAGTCAATTTACACTTTTCTACTATCTGAGGTGAAATGTAACTAAGACCAGCTCATGGATCTATTAAAATAGTTACATGAGTTTGGTTAACCATACCTTCTACTTCCACCATGGAAGTCTGATAATCCGCTTGGCGATTCTCCAACGCTGCATTGATTCTGGGCATAGTCCTTGCAAATTGTCCAACAGTCATTTCATCTTGTATAGTATGAATATTATTGTTTGTCTTCTTCCGATTTGGGTAGACTGAAGCATAGTGGGGGCCATTCCACTCCCAGCACTTAACAGGCTGCTTTCGTTTGAAATTCTTGGTAGAATTTCCATGATTGTTTGAAGCTTCCTTGCCCTTGAAGTTATTGGAATTATTAGGAACACCATTTCTGTTTCCCTGGAAGTTCTTACCATTAGAGTGATTTCTGTTCTTATTATTCCTGAAATTCTTCTGGGGTACAAACTATTTTTTCTTGAACTTAGGCTGATTACTATTCTTTTTATCCTTCCAGTTGGCTATACCTTCTTTCTTTTTGTTCTGTTCAAAAAAAAAAATTTCCTTCCTCATTGCTTCTTCCAGAGTCTTCGGGTTATCATACTCAATTTTGTCCTTGATATGATATGGCAAACAGCTGAGAAACCGCTGAACTTTAGGTTTCTCATCCACTAAATAAGGTACATACCTTAACAGACTTAAAAATTTACTGTTTAAGTTCTTCATAGTCATGGTTCCTAACTTTAGCTCGTAAAATTCTTTAGCTCTTTCTTCATAGTATTGTTCAGATAGAAATTTCTTCTTGAAGTACCTTATAAATGTACTCCAGTTAACTTCCTTTTCTTTGATTCCCTTAACTCTTTTCAAATCTTGCCACCATATATCTGCTTTTCCAGATAGATTATAGATGGCCATTCTTGCCTTCAGCTGATTTGAATAGTTGTATATCTGAAAATATTTCCTCATCCCGAATAACCAGGATTCTGTCTCTTCCCCTTTTTCTGTCTCTCCGTTGAAAGTTGGAGGCTTTATTTTTTTAAACTCCCTGGAAATCTCTTCATATGGCCTATACTTTTTCTTTCTATTATACAACTCAGCCTCACTACTATCACTAGTAGTGTAATAGCTTTGTTGTTCCCTGAATCCTTCAGATGATGAACTGCTTTCAGCCTTAGCCAGTTTCATCTTTTTAGACCCTTTCTGATGGCTAGCTTTCTTAGATTCAGATCTTTTGCTTCTCCCTTCAGTCTGAAATTTTTCCATCAAAATTTGGTTCAACTCTTCTTGAGTTTTCAGAATCCTTTCATTGTCCTTCTTGACTGATTCCATTTCAGTCTTTAAATCCTTTATAGTTTGCTTCAGCTCTTAAGAGTGAGAAGCTACTTCTTCTAACACATGTTCTCTAATCATCTGTCTTGTCTCGGTTTTTGGAGACTCCTCCTCAGCATATTCTCCTAGCTTCTCCATACCTGCTTGTTAGATTCAGAAAAAAGAAGTTTTCTGCTCTTTACATAAAATAAAATACAGGTTAGTACATTTTTTTTACTGTTCAGTAGAAACTAGTTGGGCCACATTCAGGCCTAGTATTTGAACCATGCTCTGATACCACATGTCAAAACCCCAATAAATGCAGTCACTAAATGTTTGATTAGTTAACTGTTATTGAAATTCATTATTTGTTGTTTATTATTAATAGTAGAACAGTTCTTTTAAGTTTACTGATTTTGCTCTTTTGCGACCATAAAGGGAGACTATCTTGCAAAAACTGGGCTTACTTAGCTTTCGAGCTAATGCAGAGGGTTTCTCCTGTTTTACAAACTATAGGTAAGAAGCTTTGAGCGCTGCTTGAAGTAAATTTTCAAGGCATTTGATTAGAGAATTTGTCGCATCGGTGAACTTGGTAAGGAAATAGATACTGAACAAAATTTCAAGTGTTCAAGGTATAATTATTTCACTGCTTCTATTCTTTTAATTCTTAAGGGATAGAAAAATGGTTTAGTAGTAAAGGTTGCAATAGTTTTTCTTTCCAGTCACCAAATAATACAGTTCTCAAAAACTTATTGAATTATTTCATGTCTACCATGAATGTCAATTGTAAGATAAAATACTTAAAAGTAATTTTTACAGATAGAAAAGCAAGATCATGGTATAAATTTAGCTTTCTCTTTTACTAAACTATACTATGACTGAGACAGTCCCACACAGTTCTAAAGAGCTTATGTAACAAATTCTTACTTTTCATCTCTCTCCAGTTCAAGGAAAAATTACACATTCATTGCATACTATAGTCAACTAAAAGAGGCTAGTATTAAGAGTTTTCAATTCCTCTATACTATAATTATTTGGGGAATACTGATCTATTCAAGTCAATAATAATATTCAAAAGTCAAGAAAATCTTTAAGCTTTAAAAGACCTTCATACTTTCCTACGACTTGCTAGTTCCATACTGAAATCGTTCCAGGTAAATGACTACCATAATTATAGCTTTACTTATCATGGTTAGCTTATGAAATTGAAGAATTTCTTTTCATAACTTAATAGTATCTTAGCTTGATTTTTATAAGATTGGCTTGATAACAAAGGCCAAGACTACATACAAATGAGTAATAAAACAATCTTGATATTTAACAAGTCTATGGGTTAACTTTAAATTTACCTTCTATCCTCTTTTATCATTAAGGTCTCCTTAACTCCTTTAAGAATAACTATAGTTGATTAAGTAATAAATCTTATTGAGGTACTTACCATTACTAAATATATTAAGGTGGTTGCAAGTATAAAAACTCATCACTAAGAGAGTATTCTTACTCTTTTTCTCTTACTCTTAGATCATGTTTTACAAGGCCCTTAATATTTTATACATATAACGCTTGATGAAAACGTTGTAGTATATAAAGGAAATAAGCAAGAGTTTTAGTTACTAAAAAGGTGAAGAATATACTTTGCATTGAAAACCAAAGAACTTAATCATATGGTCGTAAATGATCTCATGGCTTGATCATTACTAACCCTTTTTCAAATGTGGAAAAATCATAAAAGTTCCATACTACGTTCATCATTTCTGTACTACGTCCGTGATGAACTTTAGCGAAACTTTGAGTAAGTCAAAATGATTGAAATTCATTTGAAAACGCTGGTAACAATAGAACTATACGAAAATACCCACAATGTGTAAAATATTTACGTGATACGTGGCCATTCCTGAACCATGTATTGGACTCTTAAAAGGGCTGAAGCCAAACCCTACATGCCATTCTTCGTTTCCTTCGGGAAATCCTCGCCCTGCTGTAATGCTCATGAATGCCATTGTTACCTTGCTCTGCGTTAATCCTTTAAATGCTGTTTCTTTTTAAGAGTTCGTCCACCATTCTTTAAGAGGAGTTTTATTGTAACACTGTTCGGCGTTTTACAAGGGTTATTGATGTAGTTTACCAGGGTTTTCTTCCTCGCCATTTCTTTAACCAAACCCTTGACTGTAAACGCCTCCTCCTTGTGAGTGCTGAAGTACTGTTCTTCGGGACAGCAAGTTGGGTGTAAGCTGCGCTGTAACCCTATCTTCTCTTCTGCAGACGGCATCTTGCTTGCGTTCATGGTGGTCGAACAATTCGGTGATGGTCATGCTTTACCAACAAAATCAGGTAAGAGGACTGTCAGTTCCTCTTTTGTTTATTAAACCGTTTTTAGAGTAAAATAAGATTAGTTTTTAATAGGTTTTAATATGCACTTCTCTTGTTACAGGTCGAACCCTCCCTCTGCTCAGCTGTGCAAGATTTCGACATCAATTCAGGTTTACAGGTAAGCCTGGTTTTTAACCATGGTCGTTCCTCTTTACTTGGTCCATCTGGAACAGAATGGGTTGTGCTATCATGAACTGTCGCCTTCAGGGTTTTTGTTTATTTTATTTACTTGTTACGTGGTGTTGTGGCTTATTTTTACAGTTTTAAGAGGTCCTTGAGCTGCATATAAGCGCTTTAGCTTTGGCCGTAATTTTATATTAAAATTGTTTTTAAAACTTGTAGAAGTTGTGGCTTCAGCAGTCCTTCGCTTTACTTCTACTGTGTAAATACTGAGGTTTAAAGATAGCTTGGAATACGGGCTTGAAAACCCTCAATTCCACACTTTTATTGATAATTACACTTACACGGTTTAAACCCTAACTTAAAATATAAGTGTTGTTAAACAACCCTCTTTGCTATCCGGTATTTACAATGTCTTGAAGCAATTTATTTGATTTTGTTTATTTATAATATAATAATGATAATAATTTGTGATTGTGGCCGTGAAAGTAATATTTATGATCTTGGAAAAAAATATCTTAGGTTAATAATACATCTATAATTTATTTTAGTTAATCTGTGTTAAATAGATTGACTTGATAGAACAAACAGACTGTGGCTCTAAATTGTTTGATTTATAATTAAAGTGAAGCACTTTAAGTAACTATCAGTTACTTTCCTTTCAAGTGCAGAATTTATACATGATCCTGTGATATTAAAAGAACTAGATTACTGTTCCTGTACTTAGTATTTTAACTTACATTCTTTGTCTATACAGTACATATAATAAACAGAATATTTTGGTTCTTGAACTCATGGATACTTAGTTATTTTATTTGAGAGGGTTGAAATTGTTATTATATAACTATTATTCTGTAATTTATAATACATTTGTGTTTTATTTCAGTAATTAAGGTAGCTGTTATGAACAGCCCTTTTATATAAAATTCAAATCCATTTACTGCTGATATTATAATATAATACATTTTTTTTTTTAATATAATATATATATATAGCGCTGTGCTATAAATTTTATATTTATCAATTATATTTTTGATTAGTTACAAACACAAGACATATTGTTATTTATCTACTGTGTTCTTACATCTTCTCTATTCTATAGTATTTCTTTTAAAATAACCAGTTAATAATTATAAAATTTATTTATAAAAGCACTTAGTCTATTTACTGCACAGTCACTATTTTACCGAGTTAATATTTTATTAATCATAAACTACATGTATATACTTTGTTTATAAATAACTAGATAAAACAAAAATTAAGTGAATAAGCTATATACATTTATATATGTTCTTTTGTAAGAGAATCCTGCTAAAAACTGAAATACCTGTAGAATA
Organism: Pseudotsuga menziesii; assembly: GCA_001517045.1. Classification (NCBI taxonomy): domain Eukaryota; kingdom Viridiplantae; phylum Streptophyta; class Pinopsida; order Pinales; family Pinaceae; genus Pseudotsuga; species Pseudotsuga menziesii. The sequence goes on along the minus strand of LPNX011116991.1, from coordinate 123,676 downwards.
AATTCGAAAACTAGCTATTCTGTCTTTCCATTTAATTCTTAAATAAAACAGTCATTAAGATTAAAAGAAAATAAACTGTAAATCTATGAAGCACTTAGGTTACTGAAAGTAACTAAAGAACAAGAACTGTACAGAAAAATACTACTCCCAAAACCAAGATAAATTCCTCTGCAAATAACACAGTGATACTACTCTATAATTTTATTATCATTCGATTCTATATTATCATCATATCATCCTTCTATAATTCTACCCCTGTGCTGGAGTACGGTCTGGTGAACCCAGATGTGGAAAAAGACAATGGGTCTTTTATTTCATCAAATAGATTCAAATACTGATAAACTAAAACAATTACATTACTAACTAGCTAACTCTTCTTTCATATAATACAAGCATAATATTCATGTTTTCATACTCATTTAGTCAAAAATAGTTAAGAGACAGAACCTGTTGAAACTGTGGAAAACAACAACAATGGGAGGCCATTCTTCCCTACCAACTCTTGGAGAGCGCTCAAACAATGACTCCTCAGGACCCCCGAGCTTGCTCTGGTCTCCCTGGATGGAACTAGGTGTAGCAAAGTCAGATACCAATCCTCAAACTCGGCACAAATTCAGAACTTATCAGTAAGTTCTCCCAGCTAAAAAGCTGTAATAAAATCAAGTTACAGCAGCAATCCTCTCAGAACAACTTCCTTACTGTTTTTCCCTCTTTCCTCAATGAATTTCCTGAATAACATTCACCTGAATGAATTCTCTCTAGAAAATATCTGAGCAGCCTCAGCTCTCTTCATTGAGTACTTTTAAAAGATTGCCTAGGTCTTTTTGGGTTAGTTGTCATTTAATGAGCCGCCTGCTCAGATCCCACTTTCTTGGGGGATCATAACCCCAATTATAGGGAAGTTGCCACCTGCAACTTAGGAAGTGTTTGAGGATGCTGCCACTTGTCTTTTATCCTCCACCTAGTTCCATCCACCAGTTTGACCAGTAACCTCTTTTAACAGCCCTCCCATGCTGCTGTCTCCACAATTTATTTATTAATAATAAAATATTCTGAATTACATTTTAATTCTGTTGACTCTGCTGAGTCATCAGTTCCCTACTTAGCATTAAATTTAACATAATGTCTCAGGAATATAATTAAAACAATTAACATTATTTTATAAAATTGGGGTATGTGACAATGATGTTCATGATGTTGATGGTGATGAATGAGGATGATGATGATGAAGGTGATGTTCATGGTGAGGATGATCATGATGTTTGTGATGTTGATGGTGATCATGATGATGATGATGTTCATGATGTTGATGGTGAGGATGATGAGGAGGATGATGATGATGATGTTCATGATGTTGATGTTGATGGTGATGGTGAGGATGATGATGATGATGTTCATGATGTTGATCATGATGATGATGATGTTCACGATGTTGATGGTGATGATGATGATCATGTTGATGATGATGATGATGATGTTCAAGGTGATGAGGATGATGAGGATGAGGATGACGATGAGGAAGTTGATGATGATGTTCATGATGTTGATGGTGATGATAATGATCATGAGGATGACGATGATGATGAAGGTGATGATGATGATGAGGATGATGATGGTGATGTTCATGATGTTGATGGTGATGAGGATGATGATGATGTTCATGATGTTCATGATGAGGATGATGATGAGGATGATGATGATGATGTTCATGATGTTGATGGTGATGATGATGATGAGGATGATGATGATGTTCATGATGTTGATGATGATGATGAGGATGAGGATGAGGATGATGATGATGTTGATGATGTTGATGGTGATGATGATGATGTTCACGATGTTGATGGTGATGATGAATGATGATTATGATGATGATGATGATGATGTTGATGAGGATGATGATGAGGATGAGCATGATGATGATGATGTTCGTGATGTTGATGGTGATGATGAATGATGATGAATGATGATGATGAGGATGATGATGATGATGTTCATGATGTTGATGGTGATGATGATGATGAGGATGATGATGAGGATGAGGATGATGATGAGGATGATGATGATGATGTAATGATGTTGATGGTGATGATGATGAGGATGATGATGATGATGTTCACTATGTTGATGGTTATGATGAATGATGATGATGATGATGATGAGGATGATGATGAGGATAAGCATGATGATGATGATGTTCGTGATGTTGATGGTGATGAGGAGGAGGAGGATGATGATGATGATGATGTTCATGATGTTGATGTTCATGATGGTGAGGATGATGATGATGGTGTTCATGATGTTGATGGTGATGATGATGATGATAATGTTTAAGGTGATGATGATGATGAGGATGAGGATGATGATGAAGAAGGTGATGATGATGTTCATGATGTTGATGGTGATGGTGATGATGTTCATGATGTTGATGGTGATGAGGATGATGATGATGTTCATGATGTTGATGATGAGGATGATGAGGATGATGATGATGATGATGATGAATGATGATGATGTTCATGATGATGATAGTGAGGATGATGACAATGATGTTCATGATGTTGATGGTGATGAATGAGGATGATGATGATGAAGGTGATGTTCATGGTGAGGATGATGATGATGTTCGTGATGTAGATGGTGATGATGTTCATGATGATGTTCATGATGTTGATGGTGATGATGAGGAGGAGGATGATGATGATGTTCATGATGTTGATGTTGATGGTGATGGTGAGGACGATGATGATGATGTTCATGATGTTCCTGGACCTGAATGTGATGTTCACGATGTTGATGGTGATGATGATGATCATGTTGATGATGATGATGATGATGTTCAAGGTGATGATGATGATGAGGATGAGGATGACGATGAGGAAGGTGATGATGATGTTCATGATGTTGATGGTGATGATGAGGAGGAGGAGGAGGATGACGATGATGATGAAGGTGATGATGATGATGAGGATGATGATGATGATGTTCATGATGTTGATGGTGATGAGGATGATGATGATGATGAAGGTGATGATGATGATGAGGATGATGATGATGATGTTCATGATGTTGATGGTGATGAGGATGATGATGATGTTCATGATGTTGATGATGACGATAATGATGATGATGTTGACGGTGATGATGATGATGATGTTCACGATGTTGATGGTAATGATGAATGATGACAAATGATGATGATGAGGATGATGATGATGATGTTCATGATGTTGATGGTGATGATGATGATGGGGATGATGATGATGTTCATGATGTTGATGATGATGATGAGGAGGAGGATGAGGATGATGATGATGATGTTCATGATGTTGATGGTGATGATGATGATAAGGATGATGATGATGTTCATGATGTTGATGATGACGATGATCATGAGGATGAGGATGATGATGATGATGTAATGATGTTGATGGTGACGATGGTGAGGATGATGATGATGATGTTCACGATGTTCATGGTGATGAATGATGATGATGATGATGATGATGATGTTGATGAGGATGATGATGAGGATGAGCGTGATGATGATGATGTTTGTGATGTTGATGGTGATGATGAGGAGGAGGAGGAGGAGGAGGATGTTCATGATGTTGATATTGACGATGGTGAGGATGATGATGATGATGTTCATGATGTTGATGTTGATGGTGATGATGATGATGTTCACGATTTTGATGGTGATGATGATGATCATGTTGACGATGATGATGATATGTTCAAGGTGATGATTATGATGAGGAAGAGGATGACGATGAGGAAGGTGATGATGATGTTCATGATGTTGATGGTGATGATGATGATGATGAGGATGACGATGACGATGAAGGTGACGATGATGATGATGAGGATGATGATGATGATGTTCATGATGTTGATGGTGATGAGGATGATGATGATGTTCATGATGTTGATGATGTTGATGAGGATGATGATGATGATGATAATGATGAATGATGATGATGTTCATGATGATGATAGTGAGGATGATGATGATGATGTTCATGATGTTGATGGTGATGAATGAGGATGATGATGATGAAGGTGATGTCCATGGTGAGGATGATGATGATGTTCGTGATGTTGATGGTGATGATGATGATGATGATGTTCATGATGTTGATGGTGATGATGATGAGGAGGATGATGTTCATGATGTTCATGATGTTGATGTTGATGTTGATGGTGATGATGATGATGATGATGTTCATGATGTTGATTGTGATGATGATGAGGAGGATGATGATGATGATGTTCATGATGTTGATGTTGATTGTCACAGTGAGGATGATGATGATGATGTTCATGATGTTGATGGTGATGATAATGATGTTCACGATGTTGATGGTGATGATGATGATCATGTTGATGATGATGATGATGAGGATGACGATGACGATGAGGAAGGTGATGATGATGTTCATGATGTTGACAGTGATGAGGATGATGATGAGGATGACGATGATGATGAAGGTGATGTTCATGGAGAGGATGATGATGTTCGTGATGTTGATGGTGATGATGATGATGATGATGTTCATGATGTTGATGGTGATGATGATGAGGAGGATGATGTTCATGATGTTCATGATGTTCATGTTGATGTTAATGGTGATGATGATGATGATGATGATGTTCATGATGTTGATGGTGATGATGATGAGGGTGATGATGATGATGTTCATGATGTTGATGTAGATGGTGATGGTGAGGATGATGATGATGATGTTCATGATGTTGATGGTGATGATGATGATGTTCACGATGTTGATGGTGATGATGATGATGATGTTCAAGGTGATGATGATGATGAGTATGAGGATGACGATGAGGAAGATGATGATGATGTTCATGATGTTGATGGTGATGATGATGATGATGAGGATGACGATGATGATGAAGGTGATGATGATGATGAGGTTGATGATGATGATGTTCATGATGTTGATGGTGATGAGGATGATGATGATGTTCATGATGTTGATGATGAGGATGATGAGGATGATGTTGACGGTGGTGATGATGATGATGTTCATGATGTTGATGGTGATGATGAATGATGATGAATGATGATGATGAGGATGATGATGATGATGATGAT
>LPNX011116991.1:84277-111723 GCA_001517045.1 Pseudotsuga menziesii | reverse complement strand
AATAAAAAGTGTCCGTTAAAATTTATCTAACTTTAGATAGTTAACAGCATTTTCAATAGAAAAAAAATATATATTTGGAAAGGTCATTCAATTTCCTACATTTCTTGTTTTTGACTAATCGCAAGATTCATTGTGTAAGTGTCTCAAAATATCCATGCAAGTTGATGAATGCCTATTTTTTCAGTTTTGTATTGCATCTAACGTGCCAAAAGAGACCCTCAACTTCTTGCACACACCCATGATCAATGGAATGGGTATCAACACTTTGGTTGTATTTAATTATTTTTCCTAACATTATATAGAAGACACTTAAAACAATGATAGTTAAGGACCCCAGACGCATAATAAAAAAACCTAAAACACCAATCTTTCTTTTATTAGTAAAATGCAGATAAAATTACAATTTAGGAAAATTCGAGCATAACTAGTCATGACTCTAGAGGGTTCCAAATTTCATTAAATGGTCCGGAATTTGAAAGGAAATAGTATGGTGAGTCTTAATAAATCCCAAGGTGGTTTATGGACGCTTTTTATCTGAATTTAGACATCTTCAACCTTGTTTGGAGTTAACGAGAAATAATGCAACTTTCCTAGGAAAATTGAGGTAAAATTCCCCCCCAAGGGTGAGAGCCAAATTGGATTCCCACCTCAAGTACGACCCTCCAAACTTTTAGAAAAGAGTATGGAAATGAACATAATTCATAAATGTGTGTATTTAATTATGATATTAGATCTAAAAAATGGTTATAAATCACAACATTCATATACCAACTTTCAATGGAATTGCTTAAGGGGAAATTGTATTGATAGCTCACTTTTGACACATGAAAAGTAGATTGAATAGTTTAGATAATGAAATGATATATATATACCATAAAAAAAAAAAATGAATTCCCCAACAACATTAAACATCATAGAAAATCTCTCATACAAGTCTGGTATAAACTCTTTCAAGCTTGAAGCCAATTACATTAAAACTAGTGACTCAAAAGCATGGGAATGCAAGCCTTTTACACTGGATTTTCTTGGATTTAGAACTACATATAATATGGTCATGGAATTCCTGAGTAATACATAATTTATGGCTTCCTCATCATCATCAAACTCAAAGAAAATTCATTATACAAATCTCATATACAACTCCTTTAAAATGGAAGTTGAATACATGAAAACTAGTCATTCAAGAGCATGGGAACAAAAGCCTTTCACATATGGATTTCAGATATTTTGAATTATATAGAATATGGAAATAAGAGTAAAGATCCATGAATCATATACCCAATATTGGGAATCAAATATCATTAGTAAAGTGCAATCGCAACTCTAACAAGTGATCCATCAACATGAGAGTGTATGGAGTGGAGAAGAAGGAATGATAGAATAGGGATATAGATGAGAATTTGATTGTATGGACCTTAAAAATAAAACTAAAATACCTTCATTAAGCTCCAATTATAGGTCTGAATGGCCTCTCCATAAACCAACTTGGAAATGAATCCAACTCCCTCGAAATTGGTTCACAAGAAGGCAGAGTGAACACTCACAGTGCAATGGACAAGCAAAATCTCTCCAAAATACCAAAGGTTAATTAAAAAATGACCAAAATACATTATACTTCCTCATGAAATACTTTTATTAACTTCATGAGGCCTCCTAAAGTTGAATTTCCCTCCATGGGATTTCTCCAACTCATCTTAGTGGTTTAGTAACTCCTATGACACTTGTCTTCCTCTTCATGCTCCAATTCTTTCCCCAATTCGAATGGATGCCTATAAATCCCAAATTAGACCTCTTGGTTTCTAGTTTTATCCTTGTCATGTATTATTTGTCATATGTCTACAATCAAGTCTGAATTTGTCATACTTATCATAGAAGCTTTCATCATTTGTTGCCATAGAGTGCATGGAATCTCCTTCCAAGTGGCACACATTGTCTTCTAGTATTTTCCTCTACCATGGGAGTTACTCTCCTTTAATAATTAGAATTACTTGGATAATTATATGATATTTTACACCACATCACCCTCCAATAATGTTACATTACCCATGTGTTCAAATTTGGATGAAGATCAGGCCAAGTGTGCAGGGAATCTAGTCACCCAAAGGCTCCACAAGCTTCCAAGTGTCTTTAGGAACACATTTCACCTTATTTTCTTAGAATTTATCATTTATGTGACCCATTTAAATGTGAATTTGGTAAAATAAATTCCTTTTGGTTCCCATATCCCCTTATTACAAAAATGATGTCTCTATCTCAACGAAGGGAACTAGAAGGTTGATCCATTTCCATAATTAATCCTAGCTCTCAACGAAGGGAGCTAGAAGCTAGAATTTGGCTAGGATTAATTATGGATGTCTCTATCTCATGGAAATTATTTAATTGGGGACATGGCACCTCAATATCTAGAGGAAATAAGAGTAAAAGTTATATGCTTTAATTGTGATAGCAAGTATAGTAAGGGACTTAAGTGTGGAGAAAATAAATTATTTTACATAGATTGTGAAGAGGATGAACCAAAAGAACATGAAAACATCACAAGATGATGAAATATAAGTGACCACTCCCACCATATATTGTCATGCATTTCTTGGACTTATCACTCCTTAAACTCTTAAAATCGAAGGATATATACAAAATTAAAAGGTAACAATATTGATTGATTCTTGTAGTGCTCATAGTTTCATAAAGTAGCCAAAGATCTCAATTACTTTGTATATCCAACACCAAAATTCCAAATAATGATTGTAGATGGAGGAACTATCAATTGTTTAGGGAAATGCCATATTATCAATCTTACTATGGGGTAATATGTATTGAATAGTTTCATGATTGATATCCCAAGGGGTGGTGTTGATGTTGTATAAGGGGTTCAATGGTTACAATCATTGGGAACAATGGATTTTAATTTTCAGAAGGTTTCCATGAAATTTTCCTTGGATGGAAAATAATTTGTGTTAAATGGTGTCACAAGAAAACAAATAAAGGTGAGATCAACTCTAATGATATGACAAAATTGTTAAAAAAAGGGACAACAAGGTCTAATTGCATAGTTATGCTCACTAGATGTTGAAATATCTAATATTCCTATTTTGTGTCCTTAATAAGCATTCCAAGGTATTTGAAGATATTCCAAAAAGTCTTCCTCCAATTTGATATTTGGGCCATGCACTAGGAATCATTCCTTCTAGCATCAAGCCTTATAGATACCCATATGGAAATAAAAATGAAATGGCGTGCATGGTTAAATAAATGTTAGAGGTTGGGATAATTAATCCTAGCCAAATTATTTACTCTACACCAATGGTAATGGCACATAAGAATTATGGCTCACATTAGAGAGATCTTTCTCACCCTTTTATTGCAAGTACAATAGTCATAGCCCTAATCGAAATAGTGCAAAAGCTACATGGAAACCTGAATATTTTTGTAAGTAATATAGATACAAATTTTACTAGAAAATATTGGACTAAATTATGTTCTTGTTTGGATACCCATTTGGCTGACAATTCATCTTATCATCTTCAATCTGAGGGGAAAAATGAGATAGTGAACAAACGTTTGGAAGGTTATCTTCGTTGCCTTGTAGTTGATAAACAAACATAGTGGGTCAAATGGTTGTACAATACTTCTTTCCGTACATCATAAAAAATGTCTCTTTTTAAAGAACTTTATGTGTGCCAAATTCTATCTATCACGTCTCCTTTATAAGGAAAATATAAAATTCAAGTGGTGGTAGATCACATAAAGCACCAGCGAGAAGTTCTCCAAATACTAAATATGTTAAAAACAAGATGAAACAACATGAAAATAAACATTGCATTCAAAGGAGTTTTGAAGAAGGAAAAATCATATGGGAACCTAAACAAATTGCTGAAAAAATGACCAAATAGCTACGAAATAAAGCTATTATAGAGTACCTCATCAAGTGGAAGAACTTACCAATTTCAAATTTGGCATGGAAAGACAATTCCTTCAGACAATCCACCACTAACCAAGCGTTGAGGACAATAATTGTCTGAAGGGGAGGGGCATGTTAAGCCCTTAATGTTGGGCATATCCCCCCATAATGTCGTACACTATTCTAGTCTTGATGTCGGCTTTGGTCTATTAGTGGTAATTGTTATTAATATTATTATATTAGTTATGTTGGCTTGGCACCTTTAGTTGTAATTGTACCTCTTTGTATACTATATATAGGAAGGAGAGATTTTCATTTGAATCATGCCATCTTGTCTTGTCTTATCTAATTAGTATATTGTGTAAGGAGGTTTACTCGTGGAAGAGGTTTTCTATTCATTTTCTCTCTTCTGGTCTATTTCTTCTCTTCTTATGTTCTTTCTGGGATTTATTGCATAACATCTAGAGTTGATCTAGGGGATGGAAGAGTTTATGTAATCCATATAGGCATGTATGGAAGAGGCCCAAGAACGACATAAAAGTTAAATCGATGCACAAACAAGATCTATGATATTGGGGATAGAGTGCCTTTTTGGGTGAGGCCCCAAATGAGCTCTATCGAATTTAACAAGGGGGGAATTGTCACCATGGGTTGTGGGACCATTTGAAATTAATGAGAGAATTAGGGATGGTTCTTACCATCTTTCTTTTCTATTGTTTTACCATTTGAGGTTATTTACATTGTTTATTCTTTTCATCTAATGGGCAAAGAGCAAAGTTAATAGTCGATTCTTATTCCTTTTATCGAATCGGCAAGGAGCAGAATTAATAATTGATTTTTATTCCTTTTATCTAATTGGCAAGAAACAAAGTTGGCAAAGAGCAGAGTTAATAGATTCTGCTCTTTTTCTTTTGAATTGAGAGAATCACCAATTAAGACAAGAAGCAAATTTAATAGTTGATAGTACTCCATGTATTCTATAGACAAATTGCGGGATGATGCTCAAATGAAAGATATCCAAAGTCCAGTAAGCCGAGGAAATGGAGAATTTCTCATGGATATTTCAATTGGTACGCCAGCTTTATCCTTTTCTGCAAATATGGACACTGGCAGTGACTTAGTGTGGACCAAGTGCAAGCCCTGTACTGATTTCTCTAGTGATTCAATCTATGATCCTTCATCGTCCTCAACTTACAGTAAGCTCCCTTGCCAAAGTAATCTGTGCCCGCATCCTAGTCGCATCTTTTCTTGCAACAACGGAGACTGTAAATACCTGTACAGTTACGGTGACAAGACCAACACGCAGGGGATCCTTTCAACTTTCAAGCGAGACCTTTTCTCTTTCTTCTCAATCGATTCCCCAAATCGCCTTTGGTTGCAGCCATGACATTCAAGGCCTCCAAGAAGTCGGTGGATTAGTAGGTTTCGGTCGAGGTTCTCTATCCTAGCAAAAAATATTTTACATGTAGCAGAGCAATAAATGCTATGGCCGCTCCCGATGTGAGTTTGACTTTAGTTCGACTCCTATTCTTGAAGGCGGTCGAGGGACTCACGAGTGACTATTATCTTTCACTGGAGGGCATCAGTGTGTCCGGTCAATCATTGGATATCCCTGCAGGTACTTTTGATATTCAATTAGATGGCTCGGGCAGAGATATCATAGACTCTGGAACGACTCTGACTATTCTGGCACAGAGTGCTTATGATGCTGTGAAGACAAAAGAGATGCATATTATAAAAGACATTATTCATCAATTTTGGGAGGAAGCAATTTATAAAAAATAAGGGATTAAAGAGATGCATATTATAAAAGACATTATTCATAAAAGAACTTCCTACAATCAACTTCATTTATGTTAAAAACTATGCAAAGAATGAGTAGAAACACCTAGAATAAATACAAAATGGATTTGTTGCAATTGATAGCACAATTGAAAATAAAAGAATATATGGCATATTGAATCCTACCTAATAAAGTCCATTAGATTGCATTTAAGCTCCTAAGCAGGTGGATTGTCTTAAAGTTTCAAACTCCTATAAGAAATTTGAATCTCCTTTTGTAATCAAAGCTGGCTAGATGTAGTTCATTTCTTCTTTTCTTAAATGTTAAATTTATCAATATCATGCTAACATTTTAGATACAATCACTTACAATCTAAATAATTTAAATAGCCTAATTCTAAGTACATATATCGTAAACATTTCAAAGAAGTGTGTAATTATAATTATATAAATTATTATGATATTCCTTTATTTAACATTTTACTCTTGTATTTTAATATTGTACTTCAAATAAAAAATTGTTATTTTATTTATTTATTGTTATATATTATTGTGAATTCTTTATTTTGTTATGGTTAGAATTAAGAATATTACAATTTAACCTAATAATTACTAAAAAATAATTTAATGAAGATAGAATAACACATCACATAGAATGATTATATTGAGTTTGAGCATGGCAAGCTTTTCTTACAAAGTATGCATGCATAACACTTATGACAAAATTTTCAGCTAAAAGCTTTTCATTAAAATTTCAACACATAAAAGCAAGGTACTTGTCATTAACAATTACGACATCTATTTTTAATGCAAACAATATATTTAAAATAATATATTTTTTAAAACAAGGTATATCAACTTAAAAAATATTTTTTATAGAAGAGTAATATATTATATTAAATATGAAATTTTATTTAAAACTTAGAAGATTATTTAAAAGTATATTTTTTAATGTAAAATTAAAATTTAATATCTCAAATCATGTATTCAATATATTATATAATTTTGTAGAAAATTGTATTTAAAATAATATATTTATTATATAATTTTTATTTGAAATGAAATTAATTTTTATACTCTACTACCCTCTTTACTCTTTTTTCTATTGTGTCATAGTTTCTAATAATCTTATTGATGGGCGGGTGCACCCTAAGCGTCGGTCATTTTTAAATTTCTACGTAGTGCAAATCCATAAAATTGCACACAACAATAATTTTTTTAAATATGGATTATAATATTTTTATCTATTTAAATCTTTTAAAGCATTTAATTAATATTGATAGCAAATTCACGATAAATATATTATTTTAATGTATTTCAACTGTAACATTATTTTTAAAGAAATTTAAACCACTAATATATTGTATTAAATATAAAAAATTATTTAACATAAATTTCGAAATTATGAAATATATTTTAAATATGTAAATTTTTTAATGTAAATTATAAAACTTAATATTTCAAAATATATATTTAATATTTAATTTTAATTTATGTGAACTTTAACTTTAACATTGTTTTGTAAGAAATTTAAACAATTGATGATGACGATGACGATGACAGTGACGATGACGATGACGATGACTATGATGGTGACGGTGATGATGACGACGATGATGATGACAACGACGACGATGACGACGATGATGATGATGACGATGATGATGATGATGATGATGATGATGATGATGAATGTATACTGATACCAAATTTGGTCTATCGGACCTTAAGAAGGACAATACTTGCTTTACTTTAAAATCTTGTTTATGTGCTCATAAAGCTTGCCAAGTGAACTAAAATGTGCCCAAAGAGAAACACTTATTCCTTGATACCACCAGTGATGTTGTGTGCCTTGCAATGTTTCCTACTAGTGATTTTTCCATAATCGACAATGTCCAGTAGCAGAATTACTATATAGTTTACGATAATGAAAGCAACATCCTCTTTTTTGCCCGAATAGCTTGTGACACCCTATAAGTGACCAAGGAAGCAGTTATATATATGTTGTAGGTTTCTGTAGGAAATAAGTTTTCTTACTATCTTGTCTCTTGTAATGATTCTTCGTCCCAAACCAGCCCTTTGTTTATAGGTGATACAACTACCTTGAACGCTCTCGATGTGAGTTCGACTCCTATTCTTGAAGGCGGTCAAGGGACTTACTATTATCTTTCACTGGAGGGAATTAGTGTGTCCGGTCAATCATTGGATATCCCTACTGCTACTTTTGATATTCAATCAGATGGCTTGGGAGGAGTTATCATAGACTCTAGAATGACTCTCACTATTCTGGTACAGAGTGCTTATGATGCTATGAACATAATGATGATCTCATTGATTAATATCCCATAGGTTAGCGATGTCTATGGCATTGGCCTTGACCTATGATTTAACCAATAGGAAGGATCTTCAAATCCGAGCTTTTTTGTTATGACATTCCATTTCAAGGGTGCAGATTATGATGTGCCGAAAGAGAACTACTTATTCTAGTTAACTAGAATGATTTAGGGTACCTCCAACAACTTCTGGTGACTCAATTCAGTTCAGTTCACTTCACTTCATCTGAGCTAACTAAATTCAAATATGCACCGTCACCTACTAATTGACATGCAGTTGAGTTCTATTCAGTTAAAGTTAGTCATTAATGCCTCCAATTCAGTTAGAGCCAATTATTGATTGTGATTAGATGGTTAAAGGATGTGTCTAGTGTGGCTAACTGACAACTAAGCCACTCTCATGTGTTCAATTCGAATGACCTCTTGGGAATTCAAATTGTCTTGCTATTCATGCAAGTGTATGACATTGTATCACTACTTCTGATTGATTATTGATAATATACATCCACAACCTCTAATTGCTGCACTGTTATGTCATTTTTTATGTAAATTGATATTGAATATTCTATAATATTGTGCCTTGGTCCTGAGATTACCGTGACTCAATTTTCACACATCAGGGAAGCCTTTAGATCGAGTCTAGTTAAAAAGAAAAAGTACATGTTTTCATCTAAACTGTACGGGGATCTATTTAGTAAGAAGGATTGTTGTACATGTTTTCAAAAGAAAACAAACAAATATAAAGATTATGAATTTCAAAGAAAATTTGGAAACATGGCATATTGGACAAATTAGTAGAGTTGTACAATGGCTAGCATCAATAGGTAAGATCGTATCCTAAGAAATTGTGACATGGAGAGGGTCCCAATATGTTAGTTTTTCAACATTTAAGCTAGCATTATGTTAGGATATTTTTACTGAGAGAATAACAAGCATAGCAATAACATAAGCACACCACAAGAGACAAGAGACACAAAGAGTTTTGATCGAGGAAACCATAAATGGAGAAAACCCTGAAACTTCCTCAAAGATAGAATCACCACAATATGTAAGACCCCAAAACAGTAAGATGCACTCCCGACAGCAGTAGTCTTCTAGTCACAGTATATTTCCTTCTCCACTAGTGCGCCACACTTTAGAGAGCAAGTGATGTGTTGTACAAGTGATAAATAGAGAGACTCTCGCTCTCTATTTATATTCTTCTGTTCACTTGAATTGCACTTTCACCAGTAGGATCAACCTATAATTACTTACACGAGCCTACACCTTAATTAGTGTATAATAACTCAAGTGCCCCGAAACTATGGGGACTTACCTAATGACTTGACAAGACTTGTTTACATTATTAATCCTCCCGATCGGAACATCGAGGCATGACAACATGACTCAAATACATAATAGAAACATCTCAGAATAAACATCGGGTTACAATACATAAGATACGTAGAAGAATACATTCCGAAATTACATATACATCAACACTCCCTCTTAACTAGGAAGGTATTCTTTCGACACAATTTTCAGCACAGGTCTTCTTCTCTGGATCAGCTGGATCATCTAGTCTTCAAGTCATCATCAGATCTGGATCATCTCTCAATCTGGATCATCATGAAACATCATCACTGGATTTGGATCATCTCTCGATCTAGATCATCATCACTGGACTGGATCTGGATCATCACTCGATCTGGATCTGGATCTGGATCATCTCTCGAACTGGATCATCACTGCTGGATCTGGATCATCTCTCGATTTGGATCTCTCGGAGTCATCATAACTGGATCGGGATCATAGCTCGATCTGGATCTCCTCTGGTCATTGATATGTGTGTACTATCTCGTCATAGGAAGTTCTACAGAGCCAGCCCTTTTTCATGCTGGTTGTAGGCCTAGCCACAAGGTAGGTCTTCGCCCAGCACTTACATCTGACCTGCTCATCATAAAGGCACACCCAGCACTCACATCTGATCATGTATGAAACTACAATCACATCAAAAAGGCCCAACACTCACATTCACCAGCATGGTAGGAACAACAACTACCATCTGTGAAATGGCTCTGCACTTACATTTGACCTACTCGTCAGAAGGGCATCACATCCATCCAGGCTAGAACCACATCTGCCACAATGATGAAAGAACCCTGTTCTTCTCACCCAGGCTGGAACCACATCCGCCACAATGATGGAATACTTTCAACCAGGCTGGAACCACATCCGCCACAATGATGAAAGAACTCTATTATTTTCACCCAGGATGGAACCACATCCGCCACAATGAAGAAATATTTCTGCACTTACATCTAACCTACTCGTCAGAAGGGCATGCACTCACATCTGACCTGGCAGGAACTGAATCCTGCACCCTCGTCAGAATGGCCCCCAGTCCCAGACTGAGCTACCTGGTAACTGACCAGGCACCTCCACTCTCCTGGAGAGTGGCAGTTTCCCTTACATCTGTCCTACTCGACAGAATGGAAAGCACTCACATCTGTCATGGGAGGAAATTAATCCTTTAGCCATGACCAGAATGGATCAGCCCTTACATCTGACCTACTCGTCAGAATGGCTCTCTTAGTCCCTAACTGAGTGTTCCTAGTAACTGACCAGGTGCCTCCATTCCCAGAATGGCAGTCAGCACTCATATCTGATCATGTGAGAACAAATCTCACGGTCATATCAGAACGGCCCCCAGTCATAAACTGAGTTTTCCTGGTACCTCACCAGGCAGCTCCATTCCAAGAATAGAAATAGCCCTTATATATGATCATGTAGGAACCAATCCTACAGTCATATCAGAATGGATTAGCACTCACATCTGACATGGAAGGAACCAATCCTCTCACCATGATAGAATGACTCAGCCCTTACATCTGACCTGCTCGTCAGAATGGCTATGAATCTCAGCACTCATATCAGTCATGGAAGGAACCAATCCTCTCATCATGAGGGAATGGCTCAGCCCTTACATCTGACCATGGAAGGAACTAATCCTCTCACCATGTCAGAATGGCTATGGGTCTCATCACTTTCTCTAGGAGGAAGCCTAGATCTGGAGAACACCAAGTCTCTCTCTGAAGTACTCGAACTTCAGCCTAGCCAATGGCTTCGTCAATACATCAGCTATCTGTTCCTCCGTCTCAACATACATGAGCTTCACTGCTCCTCTTTGCACCATATCCCTGATATAGTGATACTTGATCTCGATATGCTTCGACCTGTCATGGAACACCGGATTCTCTGACAACTTCACGCAACTCTGGTTGTCACAATGTATACAAGTAGCATCCAACTGGAGATCAAATATATCAGACAGTAGCTTCCGCAGCCATACTGCCTCACAACTAGCTCAACAAGCTTCGACATACTCTGCTTCAGCTGTACTCAGTGCCACACAGGATTGCTTCCTGCTAAACCAAGAGATCACACCTAATCCCATACTGAAGCAACATCCAGAAGTACTCTTCCTATCGATGGCACTACCTGCCCAGTCTGAATCAACATAACCCTCTAGGTTACTCTTTTGATTCGCATCGTACTTGAGCCCATAATCAACTGTACCCCTGCATGCTTTGCCACCATCAGGTGAACATGTATCAATGTGTTCACAACAAAGCAAATATCTAGTCTCAGGTACATCAAGGACCCAATCATCTGACGATACATCGTAGCATCAATCGTCTTTGATGAAGCATCACTTAATAGCTTCATGTTCGATGCCATAGGTGTGGTCATGCAGTCCATCATCCTGAACCTCTTCAGGATCTCTACTGCATACTTCCCTTGTCCAAGGAAGATTCCATCTGCACTCTACCACACCTCCATACCTAGAACAATAGTGCATCGACACATAACAGGAGTATCACTGGTCTTCTGTCTTCAACCTTGAAGCAAAGGTTGGAATCCTCTTTACTCTTAGTAAAGCTTAGAGTCATCAGTAATCTATTCATCCTGTCATATCATGTCGAACCTCAGGATCTTTTGTAGTCACTCCCTCTGAAGCAAAGCATCGTACTCCCTCTGTCTTCTGTACTTTATGCACTGAAAACATTCTGTACCGGAGTGACAAGTAGCTTCCTATGCTACTAGTATTCTATGTATCCATCTAGTGTATAGACTTGCATCTTCAACCTTGTAGCAAAGGTTTAGATCTTCATCAGGCTCATCATGTATGTGTTTAAGCTCTTACTAGCTGCAAATGTCTCTTTATAGTCTAGGCCTTCTTTTCATGAGAAGCCTCGTGCTACGAATCTTGCTTTGGATCCCACAATGTTTCCATCTACTGCATGATGGAACTATGAACTTCTCTTCAGGTCTCGATACTGCACCTTGACATCATTCTTTTTGAACTGGTCTTCCCTTTCTTCTTGGTGGCTGGAAGGTTCTGCATCAATGATGTCACTGCACTCATCATATTATTTTGAAATGTCGTCACTTGCTCTTCGGAACAAGTCTTCATTCTTCTTTGCTTGTAGGCGATTATGTATGCGGTCTTTCCTACAAGTCAAATGCATTTGTATGGTTAGAACATTTCATAAGGAATATTTATACTGGCAAACACTTATGCATAAATATATGATCATGCAACTACTTTAGCCAATACAACATTCATCCATATCTCACTGAAACTTTCTAGATGCCTTCCATCTCTACCAAGACAACATTGAGATTGTGCACTAATCCAATATGTCAGCAAAGAGGTTTCATTCTAGATAAGTAGCAATGGAGAATTTGTATACCACCATGAGCTACTTACCCATCACATGCATATTAGTAGTATACTGTCATTAATGCAAACATCCTATCATGCATGACACATTAACTGAATATAAAAAAATGCATAACAAAACAATATCATGAAATGACAATTGAATACTTATCTTTATTTGTTCTGTGGGTAGACTCCTTCTTGAGTCTTCAGCTCAATCGTCTTCTTCATTCATAATAGCATCGTTTCTTATCCAAAAGCTAAGGTGGATAAGAAGTTCTTCAAGAGTTGAGTTCTTCATATTCCTCATTGCTTGAGGGATCTTCTTTGGATGGTAAGAGCTTGATCTTCAGTTGCTCCCACCTTCTCTTCTCGAGCTTCTTCTTCTTGTGAGTTCTCTTCCCAGAGTCTACTGAAATTAATCATTTCCTTCTGGAACACATTCCTTGCATGAATGAATCCCATGATCCTGGGAGGCCATTCAAGG
This sequence comes from Pseudotsuga menziesii, assembly GCA_001517045.1. Taxonomy (NCBI): domain Eukaryota; kingdom Viridiplantae; phylum Streptophyta; class Pinopsida; order Pinales; family Pinaceae; genus Pseudotsuga; species Pseudotsuga menziesii. The sequence goes on along the minus strand of LPNX011116991.1, from coordinate 98,518 downwards.
TGGCCATCACCATTTCTGCATTCTTCATTTTTTCTTTTACCGCTTCAAGTTGTTCTTTGATTTGAGAGACTCTTATGACTGCATGGTCTCTGCATTCTGGATCTTCACATTCTTTAACTGGTTTCTTAAGGTCATGTTCTGATTTTTGTTCTTCCCTTCAAATAGCTTGGTCAAGGGATCAAACATCTTCGATGTCTTTAAGAAAGACACTTGTGGTGCAAGTTTATTCATGACTGAATCAACCATGATCTTCTTGGCCTTGACCAAGTTCTTCTTGTGAAAGGCTTCTAACCTCATCTCCCTCTGAAACTGGAACCTCTATACTCATGTAGGTGTCCAATCCATTTTATTCAGAGAGATCATATACTTCCAGGCTTGGAATTTGTCAACTTCCCCAAGCTTGTCACCAAGCTGATGTGATATATCATACTGAAATGAGAACCTCAAATGGAAATAGCAAAGGATTAGATCTTACCGATTTGAGGTGTCCGTCTTTGTCCTGGAGTTCGCTGATCTAGGGTTTGTCACAGAAACCCTAATTTTAAAAACTTGGAATATTTCATATCTTATTGGACAAACAGATATATCTCTTCAAATGGAGCTGTCCAATGTACTCCTTTTCTGAAACCAGTGGAGGGAAGCTCCCGGAACAGGAAGCCCTAATTTTCCAATTTCTTCTACAGAAATGACTGTTACTGTTTCTATGATATCTCCAAAATTACTACTCCTATATGTCTGAAATTTTGTACTAAGGTAACCTCGCATGTATCTGATCCAACACCATATGTTTCATCATAATTGGTTTCACCATTTGGTATTTATGATCCTTTTCCCAAGGTGACCTGTTACAGGACTGTTCAGAACAGAGAAGTTGTATGGAATGCCACGTGTCACTGGTTCATCTTCTGAGTCTGATATTTGGACCACTGATATTAAAGTCTATTCCCTTTCAGGAACATCTTCATTAATTCCATTTGGACCTCTGTATCCCACGATATTGTAGATCTCCCCAGGTGTCCTGTTTATGGATGATTTCCGGAAGAGACTGAAACCCTAACTTAGAGAGATCATATATCCTGGAATATAGTGAATCTGAGGCTGAATTTTGGATACAGTGTTATTCAGGATTTTATCTTCAGCCTCTGAAATTTTGAGCTTCTGAGACTTCGCCAACCTTGGAATATAGCGACTGTACCAAAACTTATCAGTTTTTATTATTTAGGGTTTTTCAAGATCGGGGTCAAACTAGGGTTTGACTTTCCTGGAGTTTCACCCAACCAAATTTCTTGATTCAGGTCTCTAAAATTTAGTTTTTATGGGAATAACAATCCTATGCAGGTCTCACTCAAAAATTCCTCTTCTGTAGAAAGCCCTAATTTCCGCATCGAAACTGAAAATGCTCGAAATCGAATTCCGCTTCGACAGAAAGATGCACCCTTCAATGGAGAGTCATCCTAGCATACTTTTGTTGAAAATATGTGGAGGAAGATCCAAAAACTAGGAATCCCTACTTCTCGCAGCTGCACAGTGTCTTCTTCTCAGGTTAGCTCTGATACCATGTTATTTTTTCAACATTTAAGCTAGCATTATGTTAGGATCTTTTCACTGAGAGAATAACAAGCACAACAATAACATAAGCATACCACAAGAGACAAGAGACACAAAGAGTTTTGATCGGGGAAACCATAAATGGAGAAAACCCCGCAACTTCCTCAAAGATAGAATCACCACAAGATGTAAGACCCCAAAACAGTAAGATGCACTCCCGACAGCAGTAGTCTTCTAGTCCCAGTATATTTCCTTCTCCACTAGTGTGCCACACTTCAGAGAGCAAGTGATGTGTTGTGCAAGTGATAAATAGAGAGACTCTCACTCTCTATTTATATTCTTCCATTCACTTGAATTGCACTTTCACACGTAGGCTCAACCTACAATTACTTACTTGAGCCTACACCTTAATTAGTGTATAATAACTCAAGTGCCCCGAAACTGTGGGGACTTACCTAATGACTTGACAAGACTTGTTTACATTATTAATCCTCCCGATCGGAACATCGGGGCATGACAACATGACTCAAATACATAATAGAAACATCCTGAAATAAACATCGGGTTACAATACATAAGATACATAGAAGAATACATTTCGAAGTTACATATACATCAACACAATAACCAACCACAGAATCTTTAAATCAAATTTTAGTCCAGTGTCGATGCAGGATGGAACACACGTCCACTTGTTCAATCTTGGAGTGAAAAATGAATGCAAATCTATAATATATTGGATAAAAAATCATTTAACCAATTAAAACAAGCAGATTTGAGGTACAAAGGCATATGCATTGGATATTCAATCAGATAACTACATCTAAACTAGGATTATACCAAATTTCAGAAGAGTAATCAAATAAACAATGAATTCAACTAAGAGAATATCGATTGGTTGCTTAACACTATTCAACAAGCATTGGCCTATCTTATTCATATTTATTAAAATTGGAGGCGCTAAGGTTCTTGTGTCTATCTAATTTGGATGTTTACAATAGAGGTGTTTAGGATCATGTACCCATATGATTCTCATATTTACAAATTGAAGGTAGACTCAAGTGGAAGTAGAAAAATAATACAAATCATATGGCACTAAAACTGGTTCTTATGTTGGTTGTTCAAAAATAAGTTCAAAAGTTGGCTTTTAATCAACTAAAGAGGGCTTGTTCTATTCATTTATTTATCCGAGGCTAGTTTTTTAGGTAGTCCTAAAAAACTAGACAAGATTTCTTTTGCATGAATTTGGAGATGATCGATGTGTAGTTATGTGGCATGGATCATTCTTGGAGGATTTCAACTCTCTACTTCAAACCAAGGAGATTCATTGTCTACTAAAGTGAAGTCCAAGTTAGTTCTCTTTTTTATTATCTTTATATTTCTAGCACAAGCGCTTCTATATCTCTTTCTATTTGTAACACAAGGGTTTTTAGCTCATTAAAGGATTATTGGTTAATTAACCTTAGTTAGTTGGCTCTTTTTCCTCATTTAATTTTTTGGTAAAACATAATCTAAAACCTCATTGAAGTACTCTAATTACCTGCAAAGGAATATCTTAAAGTCTTATCAACTTAGTATCTAATCTCTTACCCTTGTAAATCTGATTTTAGGCCTAAAAATTCCACTCTCTAACAATTAGGTCCTTTTAGTTTGTGATTTTAAAGTTTTACATCCCTTGATTATGCATTCTTTATTAAGGTATTTTTAACACCCACACACATAAACATGTTGGTACTGTTGTTTGTGAATTTGTAACAATTTTTTTTTTCATTCTATTCCATTACCCGCACAAAGATAATTGCATTACTTAATATTCACAATCCTTAGGAGCTAGATAAATAAGATTCAGAATAGGAAACAAATATCTCAAAATCATTCCTAATCCATTTAAATAATAACATATAAATTACAAGTGAAAACTCCAAATGAACAATTTCACATGTGTATATGTATTTCAAAAATGGAATATGATAAAGAAAATAATGTAAACGTTACAAAAGATTAAAAATATGATATATGTGAAGTAAGAGGATCGAAAAATTTAGTGACACAGTTACACAAGAAACAACCTTCAAACAAGAGGATGAAAACCCTAGACAAGTAGATAATCTCCCTTGATAAGAAGATGATATCCCTAGACATGGAGGTTCAACTCTAACTATACTTCGAAACCCTTGACTTATTCCAAACCATTGCAACAAAAAACCTAGAACAGTCACAAGTAATCATATCTTATATATACTCTATAATATACATTACAATGAAAGGTTTAGACTTGAATTTATAATCTTTCAATGACCTCCTAGAAGGTTCTCCTTGTAATTCTTCGTTGACATTAGGCTAAGTCAAACAAGGTCAAGACGTCCAACCTTGTAGTAAGGTTCCCACATACAAATTATAATTCAAAGTTAACATGTATTAAGATAAGGCACCAAGAACAAGATCAAGGGTCAAGTTACCACACTCAAAGGTGTGAACTAGCACATAGGACCAATAAGGGAGGGGTCAACACAAGAACAAACAAAAGTAATGCTAACCACAGGTGAAAGTGGGAAAAAAACCATTCAAAAAAGAGGTGTAACAACAAGGTGGGAATATAACCCTTCTAACCACAAGACAAGGTGGGAATACAACCCTTCTAACCATAAGGAAGGAAAGAAAATGTTTTATCTCGTTCTGTCTCTCTCTTAATGTATATGGTCAACAAATGTTCCATACAATAACTGGAATGTTATCATCACCATATAAGGAAGGTTCACATTGGATGATGTGATCCTCTAGTCTTCCTTAATACTCCTAAGGTCAATGCCAGTGACTCCATCAAGAGGTGGCTAGTCCCTTGATGAAACAACCTAGCTCAACCATCTCAAAGACCTAGAAGAGGAGGAAATCACACATCATCATCTTGGTTAATGTACAAAGATCCTCCTGGTTAAATAACCATGAATACACTTGCAAGACTTTCTTGCTCCATAACCAAGAAAATACCTGGTCCCAGACCAGGATTTATCTGTCTCTACCTACAGGATCTGCATGGTTTTCATGACTATCATGTCCCCATTCCAATAGGTCTACAAGTTGACGATGTTTCACCCACCTACTAGTTCCCTAGGTTGGGGAGGAGGCATTAAATATTTCAATAAGGGAGATATGGTACCCAAGAGAACCTTAGTTTATCATTTACACATTAAATTGGGTTATACAAATAATAAATATGGAGAAAATAAAGTGGCATTGCTTCATAAGAACATCTGGAGGTCCATGGGGGCCTTGGTTGGCTAGATGCTTCCTTACACATGTCATGACTTAACAAAAAATTTGAAATTATGAGTGATGGAATGTTCTTAGAAGGTGAAGAGGCATCAAATGAAATATTATGAGCCCAATCATTTGAATAAGTGAGTATGAGTAACGCCCCATAGAAGAGGAAGAGACTATGAAGAAACTAGGTCCCATGTGGAGCTAGATCCCCTGTGCTTTATGACAACAATGATGGAAGATTCTATGAAAATTCATACCTGATTGCAGAATTGATTGCTTAAATATGACAAATATGAAATTATAGGGCTAAAAATATCTACCAATAGGTTGAATTTGGGAGTTAGAGGCAACCATTTGAATTTGGTAGAAGATGAAGGGTTGAGGAGAAGACCAAGTGGCATGGAGGTTACTAAACATCAAGGATGAGGTGGAGGAAGCATATGGTAAGAATTCGATCTTGAAGGGCCTTATAAGGGTTATAAAAATATTTCATGAGGAATGTAAATATATTTTGATCATTTCTGAATTTTCCTTTAGCATTTGGAGAGCAATTGCTTGTCCTTTACACGGTGAGTGCACACTTACCCTGCTAGTGAGCCAATTTTGAGAGAGTGAGATTATAATCCAAGTTGGCCATGAGAGAAGCCATTAAAAAATCTCATTTGGAGATTCATAGAGTTTTTTATTGTATATAGGAGGCTGCTTCTATTTGGGATTCATCTTTCCTCCCATTCTCTCAATTTATACTTCTATATTTCCAAGTTTTTCCATGAAGGTGCACTTGTGTGAATGGTGGTTGTGCCCATTGAGTTCAGTTGATCCCAGAGAATGGGTGAATTATTAATGGATTTTTAATATGTATCTCATGTCCTCTGTAAGTCGAAATAAGAAGAAATACATGTGCAAATGTCCACATTTCCAAGCTTTATTGTGACTAGTTTCCGTGTGATGATTTTCCCTTTCAATGGAGATTGTGTATTTGATGTATATTGTGAATTGGATAAATGTTATGTGATTTTAGTGATATATTGAAATTTTTTAAATGCTATACATTCATATTTATCTATTATGAATCATTATATGCACCATTTATGATATGAAGTTGAGCTTTTATGTGGCAAGTTTCCCTTAAGCACATTTCACTGAAATTGTACATTTGTATATGAATATTTAAGACACTGTTGAAGAAATATTAACCACACCAAATGACAGTAAATTAAGTCTAATTACATTCACCATACTCTTTTTTGAATTTTGGGAGGGTCAAAATGGAGTTGGAGAGCCATTTCTTCCCATACCCTAGGGGAAATTGCATAATAAATTACTAGTAATTTTTCCCTTTTTTCCATCATTCCAAATACGAGTTGCAGATGTATATGACCTGTAATAAAAATATCAGAGAGTCACTTTGATATTCCTAATATTCTCCACATAATTCACTACCAAATTTGAGGCCCTCTTGATTCATTCAAATCCCCCTTGGTCAAAACTAATCAAGACAATTTTTCCAAAATTCTACCTTTATTGGGAATTATTGAATTGGGACATTACAAGTGGTATCAGATCCTGGTATTGGCACCTGATAGAGATATCTATTCATTTTTCCTGAATCTGACCTCCTCCATTATAAACTGAGAGTGGAGACCTTAACAGTGAAAGGGAAGAAAGTGGAGAAATCAGTTCTTTTTATAAGAAGATTAAGGAAAAACTAGAAATGGGAAATATGGATGAAAAAAGAAAACCATGAATACCTTAAAAAATTCATTAAGGAAGCTATGTAATGCATGTCCAAAAATTTTATTCAAGGGTTAGAATTGTTTTCTAGCCAACTTATGGGAAAGTCCACATTCAGAACTGGTAGTAGTTCACCCCACGAAGAGAGGAAGACCCATGGGGAAGCCATTTTTTCAAAGACTGGACCTCATAAAAAACCACATGAGCTCAGAAATCAGAATGGACCTGCAACACCTAAGTTCTTAGAGTCCAAATAAGTTCCTTACACCACCTATGATGTTAAAGAAGAACCAAATGAGTGGCATCAATTAGGTGATGAGTGTAGGAAAGTCCTCACTTTTGATCAATACATTAGAGCTTATATTCAATTCAAGAAAGGAGCAAATGGGAATAGTACATATCCTATTAATCAAGAATTAAAGTACACCATTGTACAAGTAACCATTCCTTCCTTCGATGGTTCCTCACAAATTTCTGCTAGTGCTTGGTTGCAAAATTTAAGTGTATATTTTCAGTTAAATCCTATGGTTGAAGTAGATGCATTGAAGATGCCCATTTTGCATATTGAAGGGGAAGCTAGTGATTGGTGGTTCCATGGTATTAGAACCTTGGGACATGATTATATTTTTTCTTATGAGGGTTTCTCCAATGCATTGATGGAAATAATTGAGAGGAAAGACCATGAACTTCCTTTCAAAGAACTAGTGCAATTGAAGCAAGCAGGAACTCCTAAATCATACATGTTAGAATTTGAAAATATTGCAGTAATGGTTTCTGATGTATCTATGGCTAGGTTGGTTTTATTTTTTACTAAAGAATTGACAGAACCTTTGATAGTTCTAGTGAAATCCCACAATCCAGTCGCATTGAAGGATGCCATGAATTTGACAAGGGATTTGCAGAATGTGTTTCCAAGAACCAAATATACTCCTAAGCCAAATTTCCCTTCCAAGTTCAAGGAAGGTAATAAACCATGGAAAATGGAATCCTATACAAAATAAAATAAAGGAGGACCAAGAAAATAAGAGCTTAGGAGAAAGAAGCTATGTTTTACATGCCAACAACCTTAGGTTCCAAGACATAGATGGGCCAAGGGGAAGGTACACTATATTGAATTTTTTTCTTCTTCTGAATATGATGAAGAGGAGGAGGAGGAGGAAGAGGCACAACTTGCAGCCCAAGAATAAGGGTATAAAATAGTAGAAGAAGAACAAGCCACTCCTGATATAGGAAAAATTGCAGCACTTTCCGGTGTACCTAGATTCCACACCTTGAGGCTCAGGGGAAGCATACAAGGCCAAAAGGTCACAGTTCTAGTGGAAGGTGGAGCCACTCACAACTTCATAGATGCAGCCTTGGTGGAAAGTAGGAAGTTTCAAGCTGAAACTTTTGATGGTTTCACAGTCATAATTCCAAGTAATAATTCTATGTACTACACTAAATGGATTCCAAAGCTTTAAATTACTCTAGAAAATCATACCATCACTGACAATTTTTATGTAGTGAATGTGGCTGATACTAATGTGGTTTTTGGAGTGCAATCGTTGTATTATTTGGGGGAAAATACAATGAATTATCAAGTCCCTAAAATAAGGTTCAAAAATTCAGAAGGGAAACCCATCTTGTTGAGAGGAATGCACACTTACCCAAATCAAGTGGTGTCTTCTCACAACATGAGGTCTATTTTGAGGCATGGAGACATAGAATGGGATGCTGAATGTTTATTTACATCTCATAAACCTCACTTGAATATTTCCAAGCATCCTAAGGAGATAGAGAAACTATTGAGTAAGTATGATAAGCTTTTTGGAGGCCTTCCCCCTGGGAGACCACTAGATAGGGCGTGGATCATAGAATTGAGTTAGAGATAGGAACAAAACTTATCAAAATCCAGCCTTATAGACATAAAAAAAGGATTATATATGATATTGAAGAGGCCATTGAATAAAAATTGGAGTTGGGTCTCATAAGGCCTAGTTCTATCCCATTTGCTTCTTCATTGTGATGGTTAAGAAGAAAGATGGAACCTTGAGAATGGGCATTGATTTCAGATTATTAAACAAGAAGAAAATAAAGAATAGATACCCCATTCCAAGGATTGATGAGCTCCATGGGGCCATTTTCTTCTCAAAGATTGACCTTAGATCTGGTTATCACCAAATTCGAATGAGAGAAGAAGACATACCAGAGACTTCTTTCAAATGCCACTATGGCCACTTTGAGTTTGTTTCCATGCCATTTGTCTTGACAAATGCACCTGCCACATTCCAATCATGCATGAACAATATCTTGCACAAGCAACTTCGTAAGTTTGTACTAGTTTTCTTTGATGACATTCTTATTTACAGTAAAACTTGGGAAGAACATTTGCAACATCTAGACATTAGAGGAAATTTGGGGTCTAAAATGGGCCTTATAAGAAAATGCGCCAGCAATAAATATTGTGAGTTGGAATTCAAGAACCAATAGAATTTCAATAAAATGAGTCAACCATAATGGTTGAATTGACATATTTGTCATAAAAAAAAACTATTTTTTTGTTCATATTTTCGACATATCTCCCTGTATGTTTACTCAAATATCAAGTGGGAGAGCTCGTTGGATGCAGAATTTAATTTTGCATCCAACAAGTACCCACACCGCATGCTTTTGATAGACCCTGCTATCCCATAAACAAGAAATACCTTAAAAATGTGATGATGATGTCATCATCATGTTTTTAAGGTATTTGTTGTTTTCGGGGTAGCGGGGTCAGTCAAAAGTATGCAGTGTGGGTACGCATTGGATGCAGAATTAAATTTTGCATCCAATGAGCTCTCTTGCTTAGAATTTGAGTAAAAACACAGGGAGATATGTCGAAAATACGAACACAAAAAGTAGTTTTTTTCATTCTTCCTGCAAAATATTAACTATTATTTTATTATTTTAACTATTATTTTATTATATTAACTATTATATTATTATTTTCCTTAGGAGGTCCATTTTAGACCTCAAATTTTCTCTAATGAGAAGTATTAAAGATTCTGCATGATCAATATTTGTTTGCTAAGCTATCAAAATGTGAGTTTTGTTTGACAAAGATCTTATATATTGGAGACATCATTGGTCAAGATGGTGTGAAGTTGGATATGGATAAAATAAGAGCAATTTTAGAGTGGACTTGTCTCAAAAGTATCACTAAATTAAGAGGATTCATTGGAATTTGCACCTACTATAGAAATTTTGTTAAGGGGTTCTTCCAAGTCACTTTACCTCTCACTTATTTGACAAAGAAATATGCTTTCCGATGGAATTAAGGGGCTGAAAAATATTTCCAAAGAATGAAGTAGGTAATGAGAAGTTGTCCTATTCTATCTTTGCCTGATTTTTCTAAATCATTTGTCTTGGAATGTGATGCATCAGGGGAAGGCATTGGAGCAGTCCTAAAACAAGGAAAACACCCAATAGATTTTTAGAGTAGGAAGCTACAAACACATGAAAATATTTACTCCATTTATGATAAAGAAATGATAGCTATAATACATGCTTTGGTCAAGTTCAGACAATACTTGGTGGGAAACAAATTTGTGGTCAAAACTAACCATAACAACTTAAGGTACTTCCTCACTCAAAAGGATCTAAATGAAAGGAAGCAAAAGTGGGTAAGATTAAAGAATTTGACTTTGATATTGAATATTTGAAGGGAAAAAATAATGTGGTAGATGATTCCTTATCTAGAAGACCTTCTATTTCTCTAATGGATGTAGCAAAAAATTCGAAAGCCACATTTGAGGTAGAGTATGCCAAGAATAAATTTTCTTGTGAAAGTTTTGATGGGACTAAAGAAGATGATAGGTAAAATGTGTTGAAAGGAATAATATACTATAAATATAGAATGTATTTTTTCCCTAATTCGATATTGAAAGAGGAAATTTTAAACAAAGATCATGACTCTCCTCTAGCAGGTCACCCCGATTTCTTCAAAACATAGCGAATGTTGTGGGAGAGATTATCACGGAAAGGGTTGAAGGATGATGTTATAAAGTATGTTAATGAATTACCAATGTGTCAGAAAAATAAAGTGGAGAACACTCATCCATCTGGTCTCTTACATCCTTTGCCTATTCCATTACAAAAATGGGAGAACATTTCTATGGACTTCATCAGTGGTTTGCCCAAATTATTTGGTTAGGATTGCATATTTGTGGTGGTGGATAGAGTCACTAAATTTGATCATTTCTTTGTTGTTAATACCACTTCCGTTTCTACACAAGTGGTTGAACTTTTTTCAAATAAATTTTCATATTGCATGGGCTTCCTAAGAGCATTGTTAGTGACAGAGATAGCATATTTTTTAGTGCATTTTGGCAAGAAATATTCAAAATGGTGGGGAAATATTTGACACCTAGCACAAGATATCATCCCAAAACTAATTTCCAAATAGAGAGGGTGAATCAATGGTTCAAAGGATACTTGAGGAACTGTATTAGTGGGAATCAAAAAGCATGGATAAAATGGTTGCATTTGGGTGAGTTTTGTTACAATACTACTTTCCATATGTCCATTGGCATGTATCCTTTTAAATAAAAGTATGGTTATGATGCATCGAATTTTATTGACCACATTTTTTATGATAGTAGAGCTCCAAAGGTCAAGGATTGGCTTGAATAAAGTCAAGAGATATTGAAAGTTTTGAGAGATAACTTGCAGGTTTCTCAAACTCAGCAGAAACAATATGCAGACCAACATAGAGGGGATAGAAAATTCCAAGTGAATGACTTGGTGTATTTGAGGTTGCATCCCTAAAAACAAACCACCATAAAGGTTAAATGTTCAAAAAATATCATTCCAAGGTTTTATGGTCCCTACAAAGTGATTCGAAAAGTTGGGAAGTGGCCTATCAATTTGAGCTTCCCATGCGACAAAAAATTCATAATATATTTTATGTTTATTGTGTAAATAAGGTTATAGGGCATAAAATTTAAGTTTTAGATACTTTACCATCTTTGGATGATGAAGTACAACTTTTTCTCATTCCAGAAAAAATATTGAGAACAAGGGAGAGAAGACTATGAAGCAGAATGATAAAAGAATATTTGGTACAATGGAAGGATTTGCCTAGTGAATAAGCTACTTGGGAAGATGAACACATTTTTAAGCATCCAAACTTGGCATTTCTTGAGGAAAACCAATATTGGGTGGGGAGGACTGTCGTGTCCCCATTCTAATAGATCTACTAGTTGACAATGTTTCACCCACCTACTAGTTCCCAGGTTGGGGAGGAGGCATTAAATATTTCAATAAGGGAGATATGGGACCCAAGAGAAACTTATTTGATCATTTAAAAATTAAATTGGGTCATACAAATAATAAATATGGAGAAAATAAAGTGTCATTTCTTCATAAGAGAATTTGGATGTCCATGGGGGCCTTGGGTGGCTAGACGCTTCCTTACACCTGTCATGACTTAACCCAAAATTTGAAATTATGAGTGATGGAATGTTATTGGAAGGTGAAGAGGAATAAAATTACATATCATGAGACCAAGTATTCGAATGGGTGATTATGAGTAACTCCCCATAGAAGAGGAAGAGTCTAGGAAGAAACTAGGTGCCATGTGGAGCTAGATTCCATGCGCTTTATGACAACAATGATGGAATATTCTATGACAAGTAGGACCTGATTGATGAAATATAAAAAATATGACATGACAGGGATAAAAATATCCACCAAGTGGTCAAATTTGGGATTTAGAGGAAACGATTCGAATTTGGGGGAAGATGAATGGTTGAGGAGAAGGTCAGGTGGCATGGACATTACTAAACATCAAGGATGAGGTGGAGGAAGCCTATGGGAAAGAATTAAACCTTGGAGGGCCTTATAAGGGTTATAAAAATGTTTCATGAGAATGTAAATATCCTTTGATCATTTGTGAATTTTCCTTTGGCATTTGGAGAGAAATTGCTTGTCCTTTGCACGGTGAGTGCACAGTTACCCTGCTAGTGAGCCAATTTCGAGAGAGTGAGATTCTCATCCAAGTTGGAAATATGATAGGCCATTAATTCCTCTCATTTGGAGCTTCAAAGAGTGGCTTATTTCATATAGGAATATACTTCTGTTTGTGATCCATTTTTCCTCCCATTCTCTCAATTTCTACTTCTAGATTTCCAAGTTTTTCCATGAAGGCGCACTTGTGTGAATGGTGGTTGCACCCCAAATTGATTTCAGCTGATGCCAAAGAATGGGTGAATTATTCATGGATCGGTAATATGTCTCTCATATTCTCTATAAGCCAAAATCAGAAGAAATACATGTGCAAATTTCCACATTTCGAAGCTTTGTTGTGACTAGTTTCCATGTGATGATTTTCCCTTTCAATGGAGATTGTGTATCTAATGTATATTACGACTAGGATAAATTTTATGTCCTCTTAGTGTGATATTGAAATGATTTCAATTTTATATATTCATCTTGATCTATTATGAACCATTATATGCACCATTTATGATCCGAAGTTGAGCTTTTATGTGTCATTTCCCTTAAGAAAATATCACTGAAATTGTGCATTCATATATGAATATTTAAAAAACATTTGAATAACTATTAACCACACCAAATGATAGTAAATTAATTATTATTATAGTACACATACTCTTTTCTAAAATTTGGGAGGGTCGAATAGGATTTGGATAGCCATTTCTTCCCATACCCCAGGGGGAATTACATCATAAATTGCTAGTAATTTTCCCCTTTTTTCCATCATGCTCAATCCGATATGAAGATGTCTATGAGCTGTCATAAAAATATCATAGAATAAATTTAATAGTCCTAATACTCCCCACATAGGTCCCTACCAAATTCAATACCCTCTTGAGTCATTTGAATCCCCCTTGGTCAAAACCAGTCAAGACAATTTTTCCAAAATTTTGTCTTTATTGGGAATTGTTGAATTGGGAAATTATAATGACCAAGAAACTGTTTGGTCCCTTATCAAAATTACCTAGAGATAGATATGGTTCCTAGCCACATGATAGATAATTTTCCATGGCATCAACTTGTTTGGCCCCAAAACAAGAATCCCAGTAGATTGTTAGGGGTCCTAGGGACTTACATTTCCTCCCTATTTAACTGAATGGGATGCCATCCTCCCAGAGAATGAATCCCACAACTGCATTATCTTTCACATGAATAACCTAGTACATGTTTTATTCAATTTCTTTAGGGCACTAGCAGCAGATGACTATCCTTTTATCATATATCCCCCTTCCAGACAACTTCTTGGATCCTTATGGAAAGGGTGTTTTGTAGTTTTTACCACATCATTGGGACCTATGTCTGAATTTGATTGAAATCATAAGAAAATAAACCATTTTTATCATAGCTTTAAGAAGTTGGTATGAACTTCCCAATCAATAGTGAGAACACAGGTGCTTAATAAGCATCAAGTTACGAAATCTCGAGCTTCTCCAACTCAAAATTTTAAATCTAAATAAAATTTACTCATCTCCTCCTTAGAGATAAAATCATTGTTTATGTCTATAAGTAGCAATGTTTAGTTTATTTCATGTTTTTTATAAGTGCATAAGCGACACCTACACTAGTACCAACCAGAAGGCCATTGTACCATAGTAAGCTTGACCTCTCCAATATGACAAGAGGGTACCTTAATAAAGATCAGTCCAAATGCTGACAAGCAACCATTTTCAATGGGATGGAAAA
>LPNX011116991.1:61777-81777 GCA_001517045.1 Pseudotsuga menziesii | reverse complement strand
GCTAACTGATTTTGCATGTTTCATATTGATGGACTACACTCTTTTTTTATTGATGAATTTTGACTTAACCAGATATTCGTACCTATTTTGTTTCTATGTATCACGATCCCTAGAAATTGGTTTTATATTCCTAAGTCCTTCCTTTCAAATTTCCTAACCAACTAAACCTTAAGATCAATTATTTTCTTCATGTTGAGGCCTGCAATCAACATATTATCTACATACAATAAAAATATAATAAAACTAACACCATAAAACCTCTTATAGTGTGACAATAGTTAGTATCCCTCCTACTGAAATATTGGATCTTCATGAAGGTGTCAAATTTATTAGATTACATCCTTGGCCCTTGTTTCAAACCATATAGATATTTCTAGAGTTTACAAACCAAATTTTATTTTTCACTTTCTTCATATCACTCAATCTAAACCATATAAATGCATTCCTCGAGATGATCATGTAGGAAAGCATTGTTTCCATCAAGTTCCCACATTTCATTATTTTGTAGTGATTTCATATTCTATATCTTCCTAAAAATGGTTTCACAATTGTTTGTCAACAAATAAAATCAAGACCGAAAATAAGGAGAATACCTTTTAGATTCCTTTTAGGACATGTATATATTTTACTGTTTTTTTAAACATGTTACTCTTCATCTTCATTTTCAATTTAATCTTCACACATTTCTACTTCAATAGGTACAATATTAGGTGTTTGTTTAACCTCTTTCCCTTGCATAGATGTTTTAGAAAAGTTAATGTCCCAGCTAACATTTACCTTCCGATTAGTAGGATCCCATAGTCTATACCCATTTATTGTATTATCATGGCAAGGAAACACACATTTTATTGTATTTGGGTCAAGGTGGACCTATTTTATTTAGGAACATGAGAAAATGCATTATAGCCAAAGGTGCACAACTGAGAAACTAACTAGCTTACTACACTGAACCTCCTCTAGAATCTATCCATTCAATGTATCTATGGTATATTTATTAATAATATAAGTATTTGTATTAATAACCTCTACCTAGAATCCATTATCCAACCTATACATGTTAAGCATATGAGTATTTTTCGTTTTACTTATACAAATATAGATAACATAAAAAAATTCCGGCCGACGAATTTTTTTTTGCAGTTGGTTTTTCAGCTAAAGAACCTTTTTTGTAAATAATGGTTCCGTAACGGAAAAGTATTATTTGGCCAAACAATTATTCATCCAAATAATTGTTCGGTTGAATAATTATTCGGCTGAATAACCTCTGAGACCTAAAACCTGCACAGTTTTTAGGTTTCTCCATTTTTGGAAGGTAAAATGGATGCCTTACACTACAAATCGACTATCATAATTGATACGATTAGTTTCATCATTGAATCTACTTTCCATAGGTATAGATTTTGTTGTGTATAGGTGAGATCCGATATTTTTAATTTTTTTGTTTCTTAACATGTGTTGAGTTTCGTTTCATCTCTTTCAAAATGTAGTGAAACGAAAAATATATAACTTTAAAAATACACCACCAGAAAAATTGAAACAAATATGGTGTGGTTAATTGTAGTGTCTACTTCAAAAGGGTATTCATAGATTTTTAATTTTTATAGTCAATTGAGAGAAAAGTGTCGCAACCAAAAACATGTTGAAAATCGACAAGGTTTCCCCATTGATCGAATTCAAAAAATATTATAATTAATATATAGATTCGTTGGTTACAAAATTATAGTCATCCTCTAGTATATTGTGTGTAGATTGTCGTAGCATATTTTGGTTTTGCAAAACATAAGTTTAACAATGATTTTAGGGTGGAAACCAAACATGACTATTTTTTAGTCATTTCATTTTATAAGACACACTGTCAAACATTTGCCAAAATGACATATCAAATCTCAATAAAAAAATTGAAAAAAATATGAATAGAAAGATAACACAATTCTCTAAAAGTTTTGTTTTTACTTAAAAGTGGAATTCTAAACAAAAATATCACTTTCGTTCGCCTAAAGTTGAAAAACATGAAGAAATCAGATTTATTTTCTCATAAGACCCCCCAAAATAGACACCCATCTTCATGGATTCACCCGCATGCTTCTTGCATGTTCTATGATTGTGTGATTCATCCTTCAACCATGCCATTTTGTTGCAGAGTATGTGGAGCATGATTCTAGATTTTAGCTCCTAACTGCATACAAAATTTATCAAATTCCTTGGAGCAATACTCCCCTCCATTATCTGACCTAAGACATAAATCGACTTTCCTAACAATTTATTTGCTCATGCCTTGAAATCTCTAAATTTCTCAAAATATTTTGACTTATTTTCATAAAATACACCCACGCTCTTCTAGAATAGTCATCTATAAAAGTTTGAAAATACCTACCACCACTTAGAGACCGAGTGGGGACTGGTCCAATTATATCATAATTAATAAGTTGCAAAAAATAAGAACTTTTAATAGAACTTGCAACGCCAAACCAAACCCTCCTATACTTACAAAAATATAATGATCACAGAACTCTAAGTTATAAAACTTAATCCAATTAAGCATAATTCGATCATAGAAATTCTCAAACATTTTTTGCTGATATGTCCAACACATTGATTGCACAACATCATTGCCTCTAGAGAATTAATTGAGTTTGTTATTCCCACATGGTCTATCATTGTATCACTAGAAAAATGATACAACTTCTGATGAGACTCTCCATATTCTACCTTTGGGGATACTTTGGTAATTTTGCAACAATTGTCACCAAATCTAGTAGAATATCCTATCTTATATGCCATCTTGATTGGGAGAAAATCCTTTTGTAGATCTCGAACATGTCACACATCACACAGTTTCCTTTTTTGTCATCGTCAAGAATAATCCTAATTCCCCCCTACAATTTCTAAAGGGTGATCAAGTTACACTTATGTAGGCCATCCCACCACTATAGGGATGATATTTGACAAAGTAGTCTTTATGTGGGGACATGTTAAAAGATACACATGAATCCAAAAACCAATTGTATAAAATAGATATATATATTGTTATCGAGATATAAGGAGTCACATGTTGTCTATTCTAAATCTATTGTACTAGATTTAGCTGATGGTTGATCCATCTTTTCCTTTTTTCAGATTCCAACAACCCTTCCTCAAGTGCTCTTTCTTCCCACAATTCCAACACATCACTTTCATCATGGGTTCGTTGGACATAGATATGGAATATGATCTATCTTGTCAACCCCTTTCACTAAATTGACCTCTAACATCTAAGACTTCACTATTAAATCATTGGAGAGATGATTTTCACCTCAGCTCTTATCCTAGAAAAGAAACTACCATATCACCAAATTTTAGAGTTCCTGATGACGAGTTGGTGATGCTCAACCTCAAATGACCCTAGGTATTTGGTGGGAAATAAAGTAAAATGATTTCTCTGTCCTTATCCTCCACTTTTGCATTAACTAATAGAATGTTGCCTGAAGTTGTGGGACCTTTAGATGGAATCTTAGTTTCACAAAATGTGCGAAATTTTAGTAAAACCAAAACGCTCTAGTGTTTCTTTCAACTGGAGATGGGAAGGTCGGATTCTACTATGTCATTTAATATGAATAATAGGAAACAAATAAATCTTGAACATTATGTATTTCTATAATGCTCGGGCATGACATAAATACATAACTCTCCAGTGTTATGCGTTTCTATAATGCTCAAGTGTTATAGAAACACATAATTCTCTAGTGTTATGTATTTCTATAACACTTGAGCATTATAGAAATACATAACACTTGAGTGTTCTGTATAACATATAAAAACCCCCAAAAGGGGTCACGATGTCCATTTTGGTTTTGCATCCAACATCCACGAAATTCATGGGCGAGAAGAAGCAATAATGCTCAAGCGTTTACGACTACTAGATTGTTAAAGGAGGGTGAATTGGAAGAGGAGGGTGAATTGAAGAGGTATGCACCTATGCTCTTCCATTTTGCCTCATTCCCTTATTAAATGTAAAATTTTTGTACTTCCCCAAATTTTAAATCCAATTAAATGGAACCCAAAATTAATTTTTTTCTAATCAAATTGCATACTCAATCCATGCTGATTATAGTCTAAATATGTATCAAATCCAACTAAAAATTTGTAACCCATTCCAAGATATCATCATGGTTAAATATTTTTTTCATCTCGAGATTTCCCTACAAATTATTAGAGCCATTATACCTCCATCCATTCCTTCAATCGAACTATTTTCTCATTGTTTCTTTTCATTCTGCCTTATAAAATGTAATGAGAAATTCAATGGACAAATTCCTATAGATATGGAATCATGTATAGTATAAAAGGTACTCGTACATAGTCTAAGTGATTATGTACATACCGTCAGCTTCCCATCTCTATTTCCATAACCTCTACCAAATTTTCCTTTATGTCAATCTAAATTAGGATGTGAGCCACTACGTGTGAGGTATCCACTTTAATATGCTTATCATTTTCTAAAGATCCCCTATGTTCTTCCCAATAGTCCTAAATACTTCAACAATCTGAAGGTCTAACACTAAACCAACAAGTTTTACACACATAGGATGCACAGTTTGCTCTATGGTTTGGGGTAAAAACTAGAAATCCATTTCTCCAAGGTAAAATTAGGTTGCATTACTTTAGAACCATTTAAACCACACAATATTAACAACATCTTCTTTAGTTTTCAACTGGAATACCAACTAATATTTTACCAATGTATAAAACCTTGACACATGTACCCTAGCACAAATTTCCACTCACTTCAACCATCATCTTCACCTAAAGGATGAAACTAAGTTAGGTTTCAATGATGACAATTTTAAATATATGCTTCCTCTTTTTCCCACACTAACCACAAGGTTATTGCGAGCATTCAGAACTCCTAATCCCTTATCACCTACCTCTTTAGCATAATCATATTTTAAAATACCCTCCTTTAAACCATGAGTACTTTGAAGGTGCCTCAAAACCATGAGAAAGGTTTATGTTGGTCATTGGACAATAAATTACACAACCAAACAAATAATTGCTACCAAACATGGCTTCACTCTCTTGAGCATAAGGGGTCCTTATCCTATAAATCTGCATAATTATTGTAAGCAATCTCTTTCATCTAAGTTTGAATCTCCAAGTAGAAAAATATAATGCAATCACATATATATTTGTAGCACAAAGAATTGTATAAAATTAATTTGTTGTGTTCCTTTATGTGTTTGTGAGTATCCCTGAGGAATGGACCTCGAGTCAATGGAATCCTTCCTTCGTTTATCAATGCCATTAAGATATAAATATAAAAATAAAAAATGTTTCATTACATATGTTTGTTATACTTCATATATATCTACTAACAATTAAAGAAAATACAAATAGATAAATAAACCAAAGAAACCTCTATATAAATACATTAATATTTAAATTTTACATAAAAGTATAAAAATAAAATCTATACAAACCATCATAAATGGATCCAATTTTTTGAGGTGCAATTTTTTTGTTTGAAAAAAGTATATGTTTTTAATTACATTTTATTTATGCTACATACAATAATCACTAATAAAAATAAAATTTCTTAAAATATAAAATTTTAATTTTATTTACACCATAAAAATAAAGAGGATTATATACGGTCCCACCAATAGAATAGAATTATCAATTCTAAAGAAGTCTGGTTCCATGTCGATGGGATCCTCCATCAATCGAGTCCCAACACCCACATTCCCACCTAATAAACCAAGCTTAGCTTTTGACTAAAACATAATCCTTTCACATAGCCCCAAATAAACCAGGCTTTGGCTATTCGAGAGTATAACACCAAGAATTCGTTCGACTAAGAAAGGACTTGCATTCTAAGATCAAAATGAGGGTATTAAAATGAGGTCATTATTTACTAGGAGATTCTAGGAAGCCTTATGTACAAAGATGAACTTCAACACCACATACCGTATTGAGAAGAATGGTCATACTGAGAGGGTCAACCAAGTTTTAGAGAACATGTTATGTATGTATTTGATGGGCTAATAGAGAATTTAAGAGGAATATCTATTGTTTGTAGAATTCACTTACAATAGTTATAGTGACTTGATACATATGGCATAATTTGAGTTTCTCTATGGTAGGATTTGTCAGACACACTTGATTTTGGATCATCTTGAAGACAAGGTCCTTGTGGTTCCAGTGTTAAGCCATAAACACTGGGCACATTTCTTATTATAGTGTGGCACATTATACTAGTCTTGATACCATCTTTGGTCTATTATGGGAAATTTCTATTAGTATTATTATATTAGTTATGTTAGGTGGGGTCCATTAGTTGTAATTATACCTCTTTGTCTCCTATATATAAGAATGAGACCTTTTCATTTGAATCATGCCATCTTGTCTTGTCTTATGTAATTAGTACATTGTGTAAGGAGGTTTACCTCTCAAAGAGGCTTGGTAGTAATATTCTCTCTTCATTATTAAGTATGGATTACTCTCTTCATGTCTATTTCTTCTCTTTTTATGTTTTTTCTGGGAATTTCTTGCATAACATTTGGTATCATAGCTCTTACATTGGGACTAGTTTCTTCAAAATGACCCATCTTGGCATTTTCGCTACAACTTTTTTTTATAGAAGGTTTTGAGATAGTGAGACTCAAAAACCATATAGAAAAATGACAAACTATATGTGCCTAGAAAAAGTGTTAAGATTAATTAACCCTCCTTTGTCCAATATAGTTTTTTTGGTCATATTTCCAAACTTGTAACTTACTATCATTGTACTAGAGTATAGCAGACATGTCTAGAGGTTATTTTCCACTTACTACATGTGTGTCCATGAGTTTATGTGCCTATGGGACCATTTCCTACATTATAGGATCCCACTTTGAGTGCCACTAGCATCCTCCTTCAGTTGGCTATGGTAGGTAAACAATTATGCCAAGTTATCCTTCAATTACAATCTCTTAGATCATGATCAATTAGCCTAGTGCCAGTTTTGAATGCATGTAGGGAGTGTGGTGTCTTTTTTCCACCTACCTCATCAGTTAACTGATTGTAGAATTATTTATACATTTAGAGTTAAACTAGTCAGATCCAGCCGTGATTTAGACACTAAATTAGCTAATCAGTCAGTTAGAACTGATAGATTCGAATCTTATCTTTAGCATCCGAATTCTATTTATTGTATAATCATTGTATTATTGATTAATGAATGAATATTAATGTTGTGATTATCTAAGAAATTCTTGTCATATTTATATGAAATTTGTGGCATGAATTCTTTTCCTAGTGTATATTGATCTCAATTATTCCATTGCATAATTCATTTCCAACAACTCTCATATTGGCCTGTAGATCTATGGTTCTCAAATTTTACATGGTATCAGATCATTTTTTAGGCTAACAGAAAACAACATAAATATCCATTGTGGACCAAAAGCATCTGAGTTTCCACATAATTCCTGGAATCATAGCATTGCTCCCTCTAGATTTTTCCTAGATAAGTCTATCTAGGTGTGACGGACTCTGAAAAAAGTGCACATGTCGAGGTGGAAAGGCTTGAACTGACATATCATTGTGAAATGGGTTGTTTTCAGTGATATTTTGCAGGTACAACTTCAATTTGGATTCGAGAGTATCAGTTCCTCTTCGTACTCCATTCACAAGATATTCAAAGTGGAAATTGAAGTTGATTCCATCTCTAAAGAGACAAGGTCTCTATGAGGTATCTATTGGAATTGGTCAAGATTCTTATGAAGATGAAAATGATTGGCTAAATTATGGTGATAGATATTTTGGAGGAATATGTATAGATATTTTTTGAAGCATGTGCTACCTTTGCTAAATACCCAAAGGATATCTGGACAATATTGGATAAAGCCTTTGGAAAGCACAATGCAAATCATTCTAACAATTTGGAGAGCACACCCTACACCACAAGAGTTCTTCTTTCAAAATTCTTGGGTTCTATTATCTTAGATGAAGTTGTTCAATATGAAGAAGAAGCAGAATCTTCAAGTCAATCAATTCAAATTGTTGAAAGTCTCCTTGCAGTGACTCCTTCTCCGGTTTCTCCAAAATTTTATGAGATCTATGATATCTCTCTCTCTCTCTCTCTCTCTCTCTCTCTCACACACACACACACACATATATAGAAATACATTAGAATATATATTATTTAACAAAATCTCTCCCTCAATTCTACTTAGACATTCTCCAATGATTCTTCTCTTCTAATTTATGTGCAAATCTTGCTAGTGATTGCCTCAGAAAATGAAGAGGAATTCAATTTCTCTCACTCTAATGTTGTTGCTGGTGAGTAGAAAAGTGATACTTTGAATGTTTTGGAAGAAATATCATATTTTAGGAATGATCCATTCACCCTCATTGATCTAGAGATTCCAACAAATTCCTACATGATTGTTTGCACCAATACTCAAAGTTTTGTTGAAGAAGGAGAAAATTATGCATCCACCATCTCAGTGGAGAATTTGGAAACTTTGTTACACACTCTTCGATATGATATGACCTTATTTGGTTCAAATTTTAAGCTTCAAGAGCCTACAGTCATGCTTGTAGTTGTTGTCATCAATTTTGGTGTGAAAAATCAAGCACCTCAAGTCTCTTTCAAATTTTTTGTTAGGGATTCGATTTCAGTTTTATCTTGTTAGTTTGTTGATATTAATTTTTTTGAATCATTGGATATTTTACAAGCTATATTAGATTATGGAGCTCAAGCATTTTATCTTCACAGTACTAGGACTTCTCTACCTTCCTACTTGATCACATGCTCATCTCCTCATAGTACTAGTAAACATGGAGACATCACGCATTCGCCTCCACAATTGCTCCTAACAACAGGAGCTGATTTTACCTCACATGGTTCGATGTTCAAGGCTACAACATATAGTTTTCTTGGGTTTACCTCACATGGTTCAAATTGTCAATCACTTTTCCTCTCTCATCTGTCGATATTAGTTTCTCTACATGGGTCTAGTTTTCATCTTGCAGTTGTCTATGTTCCCGATTCAATTGAGCATTTTCCTCTTCTTCCAAAGAGGAAAAATCCTCTAGACATAATCATTTAGTTTGGAGAGGTTCACATGCATAGTCTCGGAATGTTGATGCACAAAAGAACCACGATTCTGCATTACCATTCCACAGAGTTGCAAATTGCAACAAAGTTTCTTGACTCCTGCTTATTTTGATGGGGGTTTCCCATGAGGTTTTCCCCATTTTCCTTATTTTATGCAGTAGTATTTTATTCAATTAGATTGTATGGGTGACTTTTGGCCTAGTTTCTAGGACCCAAGTTGTCCAAAGTTAGCATTAAGGGGGGTGTTAGGATTAATTAATCCTCCTTTGTCCAATATAGTCTAATTGCTCATTTTTCCTAACTTAGTAATTTATTATCATTGTACTAGAGTATGGGGGATACACCTAGAGGTTATCTACCACTTTCTGCATGCACATGCATGAGTTTATGTCCCTCTGAGAGAAATCCCCACATTATAGGATCCCACTCTGAGTGCCACCAACAGCCTCCTTCAGTTGGTTGTGGTAGGTAAGCAGTTATGCTAAGTTGTATTAATTATTGCACATGATCTAGGATCTAGGAATCAAAATCATCAAAGAATAATTAACAAATACTCATGAATTGGAAATAACTAGAACCAGAATAGGTTTCCTCTCTGTATATTTTATAAACAAGAATGGGTTACAATTGCCATGCTGAGCAATGGCTTAACTCCATGCAGAATTCAAATACCTAAGGGACAATTCGAATTCAATGAGTGAGTCTAGCTTAACTGAATCTTTTCCATGCAATCTCACTCAGTTAACCACTTGACTAAAACCCTAACTGAAGTCAGAGTGCAAGAAATGATTGAATCTCAACTGAACAAGATCAAACACATGTCATAGCAATCCAACCATCAAGTGACTCCAATGAACCCTGATGAAGTTAATTGAAGCTGAACTGACCATCAGAAGTTGGTGGAGGCACCTTGTTGACTCCAGTTCTTTAAATAATAATAAATAATCATTAAATAATATATTTAATGAATGGAGGTGCCTTAACTAACTTTAACTGACTGGTTGAACTGATTGTAACCACCAGTTAGCAGTTAGGTGCATTAATGTCACACAGATCACCCATGGAGTGCTCTAGTTAGCCTCCTTGACTGTAGGAGAAGGCTAAGTTAGCCTCCTTGATTGTAGGTAGGCGTGGGAGTGAATGGGATGATGGTAATTAATGCTCCACTGATGTCAATTAAACTTAGGATAGTGGTTTAACTAGGCCAATTTGACCAAAAGAGTGAGTATGATAGTAAATGTCTCCAACAACCCCCCTTAAGCTATACTTAGGAAGAGTTAGAAAACATAGATGCATAAAATTATAGGGCCCTGGAAGCTAAGGCCATAGGTCACCCTGTACAATAAAGTAATTGCTTAATATAACTAAGGAAACGGGGAAAACCTCATGGGAAAAATACCCCCCCTCAAACTAAGCAGTAAATCAAGAATTGGTTCTTCTATGCAGAAACATCCTGAGACTGTGCATGTCATCCTATGAATCCAAACTAAATGAATATGTCTGGAGGAATCTTCCACTTTGGAAGAAAAACAATGCACTCAACTGAATCAGAAATGTAAGTAGTTGCACGGTGAAAACTGGACCCATGTAGAGCAACTGAAATCATCTGAAGAGAGAGCAAAGGTTCTTGAGGATTTGAACCATGTGTGGAACACTCAAGAAACTGATATGTTGCAGCCTTGAACAGAAAACCATGAGTGGTAAAATCAGCCCCAAATCTTAGGATCAAGTGACATCCATGCAGATGCAGAATGTCTTCCTCTTTACTAGTTCTGTGAGGAGATGAGCTTGTGACCAAAGGTAGAGAATCCCTGGGAATATGGGGAGCGAATGCTTGAGCTCCATAATCTGATATAGCTTCAGAAATATCTAATAATTCACAAAATAAAATATCAGCAACCTCACAGGAGGAAACTAACACCAAATCCCCAGCAGCAAAATTGAAGAAGAGCTGCGGTACTTGATTTTTCACACCGGAATTGGTGATAGAAGCTACAAGCATGGCTGAAAGCTCTTGGATTTTAAAATATGAAAAAAATAATATCAGATCAGAATGTAAATCAGATCTAAATAAGTTCACAACATATCCAAAACTGTGAAATGAAATCAAATCCCCAGCAGCAGTTTTGTAGGAGACTTGCGGTACTTGTTTCTTCACATCGTTGATGAGAACAGCTACAAGCAGTACTGAAGGTTTATGAACCTGAAATTTTGAACCAATAAATATCAGATCAGATCCAAATAAGATCGTATCAGATCCAATAAGGTTCATATCAGATCCAAAATTATGGTCAACCGAGACGGTAGATGCACAATTTTCTTCTTCTTCAAAATTCTGAATTTTGGTGCATGCAATTATCCTGCAGGAATTTGTTGGAAGATATAGATCATGGGGAGTGAATTTTTCACTCTTATAATCTGATATTTATTCCAAAATATCCAAGTTTTTACATATTTGCACACCAGCAGCAACATTAGAGGGAGAAAAAACAAATTTCTCTTCACTTTCGGAAGCAATTACTGGTAAATTTTGCACAGAATTCAAAGGAAAATCACCAGTGAATGTTTGCATGGAAGTGCAGCAGTGTTTTTCTTCAATATCAGAGATTCAAATGTCTTCTTCTGTTTCAACAATATGAGAACATGAGATATCAGAGATCTCATGAACTTCCGGAGCATCAGGAGAAGGAGTCACTTCATGGAGAATTTATTCAATTCGAATTGAATGTGTAGAAGATTTTGCTTCATCTTCATCTTGAGCAACTTCATCAGAGAGAGTAGAGGCTGATAATTTTGAGTAAATAACTCTTGTGGTGCTGTTTGTGATCTCCAAAGTACTATTATAATCCTCATTTTGCTTGCCAAAGGTTCTGTCCAATTTTGTCCAGAGATCCTTTGGGTATTCAATAGAACCAAGATTAAGGTAGTACAAGCTATCATCAAGGGCCAGACATATTGTTCCAACAGCTCTATCATTGTCATTTAGCCAGTCATTCTCATTCTCATAAGACTCTCTTCCAAGTCCAATAGACACCTCATAAAGACCTCGCCTGTTCAGAGATGCAATCATCTTCAACTTCCATTCCGAATAGCTTGTGAATAGGGTGAGAAGAGGGATTGATGAGTCCATTCGAAGTTGTACCTGATAAAACCTGCAAATCAAAACAAAAGGGGAACCGTAAGGTCGGACAACCTACACATTCTAGGCTTTCATCACACCCAGCATAGTCAATCAAGCAAGCTTGATCAACAAGTTCTTTACTTGGGATATTGAGTGGTAAGCCTTGGCTTCTGGTGCAGTGCTGGATTTTTGAGCTATTGCTCAAATTTTATGGAGAAATCTGTCAAAAAGCTTGTTCTTGAGAGATTGATCTTCGTCCCACTGCATGCTCTGATGCCATATTAATTCTTGCACATGATCTAGGAACTAGGAATCAAAATCATCAAAGAATAATAAACAAATAATCATGAATTGGAAATAAATGGAACCAGAATAGGTTTCCTCTCTTTATATTTTATAAACAATAATGGGTTACAATTTCCATGCTGAGCAATGGCTTAACTCCATGAAGAATTCAAATACCTAAGGGAAAATTGGAATTCAATGAGTGAGTCTAGCTTAACTGACTCTTTGCCATGCAATCTCACTCAGTTAACCACTTGACTAAAACCCTAATTGACTCACCAAACCCTAACTGAAGTCGGAGTGCAATAAATGACTGAATCTCAACTGAAGGAGATCAAACACATGTCATAGCAATCCAACCATCAAGTGCTAGTCCTGCATGACTCCAATGAACCCTGATGAAGTTAACTGAAGCTGAACTGACCATCAGAAGTTGGTGGAGGCACCTTGTTGACTCCAGTTCATTAAATAATCATAAATAATCATTAAATAATATATTTAATGAATGGAGGTGCCTTAACTGACTATAACTAACTGGTTGAACTGATTGTAACCACCAGTTAGCAGTTAGGTGCATTAATGTCACACAGATCACCCCTGGAGTGCTCCAGTTAGCCTCCTTGACTGTAGGAGAAGGCTAAGTTAGCCTCCTTGACTATAGGTAGGCGTGGGAGTGACTGGGATGATGGTAATTAATTCTTCACTGATGTCAATTAAACTTAGGATAGTGGTTTAACTAGGCCAATTTGACCGAAAGAGTGAGTATGACGGTAAATGTCTCCAACAAGTTGTCCTCCAGTTACATTTAGTTAGATCACTATCAGTCAGACTAGCACCAGTTTTTCAAGCATGCGGGGAATGTAGCACCTTTTATATACCGACATCATCAGTTAACTGATTGTAGACTGATTTAGACATCCGAAGTTAGACTAGTGAGCTCCAATTGTGATTTAGACACACTCAGTTAGCTATTCAGTCAGTTATAACTGATAGGTTCGAATAATATATTTAGCATTCAAATTTTATTTATTGTCAAATCATTGTATTATTAATTAATTAATGAATATTAATGTTATGATTGTCTAAGCAATTATTGTCCGATTTATCTGAAATTTGTGGCATGAATTCTTTGCCTAGTGTATATTGATCTCAATTATTCTAGTGCATAATTCCTTTCCAATAGCTCTCATATTGTCCTATAGATATATGTTCCTCAAATTTAGCATGGTATCAGATCCTTGTTTAGGCTAGCAACAAACCTCAAAAACCTCCATTGTGCACCAAGAGTAGTTGAATTTCTGCCTAATTTCTCGAATCATATCATTGCTCCCTATGGATTCTGTCCAAAGAAGTCTATCTAGGTGTGACAAAATCTGAGAAAGAGCACATGTTGAGGTGGAAAGTCTTGAACTGACATATGATTGTGAATTGGTTTATTTTACAGTGATATTTTTCAGGTAGATTTCAATATGGATTCGAGAGTATCAGTTCCTCTTCTTACTCCATTCACAAGATATTCAGAGTGGAAATTGAAGATAATTTCATCTCTAAAGAGACAAGGCCTCTATGAGGTATCTATTGGAATTGGTAAACAGTCTTATGAAGATGAAAATGACTGCCTAAATGATGGTGATAGATATTTTGGCAGAATATGTCTAGCTATTTCTCCAAGAATGCGCTACCTTATTAATTCTGTTGAATACCAAAAGGATCTTTGGACAATATTGGGTAGAACCTTTGGAAAGCAAAATGATGATCCTTCTATCAATTTAGAAAGGGCACTCAACACCACAAGAGTTATACCTTCAAAAGTATCAGTATCTATTCTATCAAATGAAGTTGTTCAAGATGAAGAAGAAGCATAACCTTCAACTCAATCAATTCGAATTGTTGAAAGTATCCTTGTAATCACTCCTTCTCCTGTTGCTCCAAAATTTTATGAGATATCTGATATCTCATATTCTCATATAGCTAATCCAAAATAAGACATTCAACTCTCTTTTATTGAATAAAAACTCTACTTCCATTCCACTTAGGCATTCTCCAGTGATTCTTCTATTTTAAATTATGTGCAAAGTTTGCGAGTGATTGCCTAAGAAAATGAAGAGGAATTCAATTTCTCTCACTCTAATGTTGCCGCTGGTGTGCAGAAAAGTGATAATTTCGATGGTTTGGAAGAAATATCATAGGAGTGTTTCATTCACCCTCATCAATCTAGATATTCCATCAAATTCCTACATGATTGCTTGCACCAATACTCAGAGTTTTGTTGAAGAAAGAAAAAAATGTGCATCTACCATCTCAGTTGATCACTTGAAATATTTGTTCCACACTCTTGGATCTGATATGACCATATTTGGTTCAAATTTTATGTTTCAATATCCTCCAGTCATGCGTATATCTATTCTCATCAATTTTGGTGTGTAAAATTAAGCACCTCAAGTCTCTTTCAAATTTGCTACTGGGTATTCGATGCCAGATTTCTCTTATGAGTTTGGTGATATTAAATTTTGTGAATCATTGGATATTTTATAAGCTATATAAGATTATGGAGCTCAAGCATTTGCTCTCAAAACTCCCAGGACTTCTCTACCTTCCTACTTGATCACATGCTCATATCCTCAAAGTACTACAAAAGATGGAGACATCTTGCATTCAACTCGACACTTGCTTCTAACAACTAGAGCTTATTTTACCTCACATGGCTCATTGTTCTATTCTACAACATATAAGTTTCTTGGGTTTACCTTACATCGTTCTAATTATCAGACACTTTTTCTCTAGATGGGTCCAATTTTCATCTTGCAGTTGTCCATGTTACTGATTCAGTTAAGCATATTCCTCTTCTTCCAAATAGAAAAATTCCTCCATACATAATCATTTAGTTTGGATAGGTTCACATTCATAGTCCCAAAATGCTGATGCACAGAAGAACCAGGATTGTGCATTAGTGCTCCACAGAGTTGCAAATTGCAGCAAATTTCCTTATTTATATTTATTTTGAGGGGGTGTTTTCCCATAAGGTTTCCCCCATTTTCCTTATTTTATGAATCATTATTTTATTCATTTAGATTGTATGGGTGAATTTTGGCCTTGTTTCTAGGGCCCAATTTGTCCAAAGTTAGGATTAAGGGTGGGTGTTAGGATTAATTAATCCTCCTTTTTTCAATATAGTCTATTTGGTAGTTTTTCCCAACTTAGTAAGTTATTATCATTTGGATAAAGTATGGGGGAAACAAATAGAGGTTATATTCAATTTAATTCATGTGCATGCATGAGTTTATGTTCCCCTAGGACCAATCCCTACATTATCAGAGCCCAATCTCAGTGCCACTGACAACCTCCTTTAATTGGTTGTGGTAGGTAAGCAATTATGTTGAGTTATCCTACAACTACATTTAGATAGATCACTATCAGTTAGCCTAGCACTAATTTTTTATGCATGAAAGGAAATTGGTTCCTTTTATTCACCTACATCATCAATTAACTGATTGTAGACTGATTTAGACATCTCGAGTTAGACTAGTGAGCTCCAGTTGTGATTTAGACACAATGAGTAAGCTAATCAATCAGTCAAAACTGATAGATTCGAATCCTGTCTTTATCATTTAAATTCTATGTATTGTATAATCATTGTATTATTAACTAATTATTGAAGATTAATGTTGTGATTACCTGAGCAATTATTGTCCGATTTGTCTAAAATTTGTGGCATGAATTCTCTTCTGAGTGTATATTGATCTCAATCATTTCACTGCATAATTCCTTTCCAATAGATCTCATATTGTTAAGTAGATATATGGTTCTCAAATTTAACATGGTATCCAAGCCTTTTTCATGCTAGCAACAAACCTTATAAATATCCATTGTGCACCAAAAGAAACTGAGTTTCCACATAATTCATGGAATCATAGCATTGCTCCCTATGGATTCTATCCAGAGAAGTTTATTTAGGTGTCATGGACTTTGAAAAAGTTCACATTTAGAGGTGGAAAGGCTTGAAGCGACATATGGTTACAAATTGATTTGTTTTGTAGTGATATTTTGTAGGTAAAAATTCATTATGGATTCGAGAGTATCAGTTCCTCTTCTTACTGCATTCACAAGATATCTAGAGTTGAAATTGAAGAAGATTTCATCTCTAAAGAGACGAGGTCTTTATGAGGTATCCATTGGAATTAGTAAATATTATTATGAAGATGAAAATAAATGGCTAAATGACGGTGATACAGATTTTGGAAGAATATGTCTGCTTATTTCTCCAAGCATGCAGTACCTTATTAATTATGCTGAATACCCAAAGGATATCTAGACAATATTGGATAGAGCCTTTGGCAAGCACAATGAGGACCCTTCAAGCAATTTGGAGAGCCCACCTAGCACCACAATATTTCTTCCTTCAAAAATCTTGGCCTCTATTCTCTTAGATGAAGTTGTTCAAGATGAAGAAGAAGCAAAATCTTCAACTCAATCAATTCGAATTGTTGAAAGTATCCTTGTAGTGACTTTTTCTCTTGTTGCTACAAAAGTTTATGAGATATCTCATATCTCATATTCTCATATAGATGATCCAGAAGAAGAAATTTGAATGGCTATTATTGAATAAAAAATATCCTTCCATTCTACTCAGGCATTCTCCAGTGATTGTTCTATTCTAAATTATGTGCAAAGTTTGTCAATGTTTGCCTCAGAAAATGATGAGGAATTCGATTTCTCTCACTCTAATGTTGTTGTTGGTGTGTAGAAAAGTGATATTTTAGATGTTTTTAAGAAAAATTATATTTTAGGAGTGATCCATTCACCCTCATTGATATATAGATTCCAAAAAATTCCTACATGATTGCTTGCACCAATACTCAAAGTTTTGTCGAAGAAGGAGAAAATTGTGCATCTACCATCTAAATGGAGAACTTGGAACCTTTGTTCCACACTCTTGGATCTGATATGAGGCTTATTTGGCTCAAATTTTAAGTTTCAAGAGACTCCAGTCATGCTTGTGGATCTTCTCATTATTTTTGGTGTGAAAAATCAAGCACCTCAAGTCTCTTTCAAATTTGTTGATGGGGATTCGATGTCAGTTTTCTCTCATGAGTTTGATGATATAATTTTTTTTAATCATTGGATATTTTACAAGTTATATTAGATTATGGATCTCAAGCATTCGCTCTCCGCAGTCCCAAAACTTCTCTACCTTCCTACTTGATCACACGCTCATCTCCTCACAGTGCTAGTAAGATGGAGACATCTTGCATTCGCCTTGACACTTTATCCTAAACCTCAGAGTTGATTTTACCTCACATGGTTCGATGTTCAACATTGCAACATATAAGTTTATTGGGCTTACCTCACATGGTTGGAATTCTTAAGCACTTTTTCTCTCTCATCAGTTGATCTCAGTTTCTCTACATGGGTCTAGTTTTCATCTTGCAGTTGTATATGTTCTTGATTCAATAGAGAATATTCCTCTTCTTCTAAAGACAAAAAATTCCTCTAGACATAATCATTTATTTTGGAGAGGTTCACATGCATCATCCCGGGATGCTAATTCATAGAAGAACTAAGATTCTGCATTACTGCTCCACAGAGTTGCAGATTACAGCAAAATCTCCCGATTCTTGTTTATTTTGAGGGGGGGGGGGTTCACATGAGGTTTTCCCCATTTTTAGTTATTTTATGAAGCAATATTTTATTCATTTATATTGTATGGGTGAATTTTGGCCTAGTTGTCAGGGCCTAAGCTTTCCAAAGTTAGGATAAGCAAGGGTATTAGGATTAATTAATCCTCCTTTGTCCAATAAAGTCTATTTGGTCATTTTTCCTAACTTAGTAAGTTATTATCACCATACTAGAGTATGGGTGACACACATATTTTTTATCTACCACATACTGCATGTGTATGCATGAGTTTATGTGCCTCTGTGACCAATACCTACATTCTAAGATCCCACTCTGAGTGCCACCAACAACCTCCCTCAGTTGGCTATGGTAGGTAAGCAGTTATGTTGAGTTATCATTCGATTACATTCAGTTATCCTAGTGATAGTTTTGGATGCATGTGGGGAAAGTGACATCTTTTATCCACCTACATTATCAGTTAACTGATTGTAGACTGATTTAGACATCTGTAGTTAGAATAGTGAGCTCTAGCTATGATTTTGACACACTGAGTTAGTTGATCAATCAGTGAGCTGATAGATTCAAATCCTATCTTTAGCATTCAATTTCTATTTCTTGTATAATCATTGTATTATTGATTAATGAATGAATATTAATGTTGTGATTATCTGAGCAATTCTTGTTTGATTTATCTGGAATTTGTGACATGAATTCTTTTCCCATTGTATATTGATCTCAATTATTCCACTGCATAATTCCTTTCCAATAAATATTATATTGGCATGTAGATCTATGGTTCTAAAATTAACAAAATGGGGAATTATTCCAATCATGTATTGAGGAAATTGAATAATTTTTGGAGAATAAGAAGTTTGAGTCCTCAAAATTTGATGATTCACTACATCATAATGGGTTCAAATCAGGTCCAAAGAACTACTTTATTGCCATGATTGACATGATACACTGTGAAGGAAATGATCCAATAACATGGATATTCTAGATGGAACAATTATTTGATCTACACTAGGTGCCAACTTTGCAAAAGGTAACTATTGCATCCTTCTTTTTGGATACTGAAGAATTTATATGATACCAAGTTATTTGTGGCTGTAAAAAAAGAATCTACAAATCTTGGTATATATTCACAAAATAATTGATTCCATATTATGGGGATATTAATAGAAAAACATTCTTTATCCAGTTGGTAAATCTCAAGCAAAAAGGTCTACTTACATAATACATCAAGGAGTTTTTGAAGCTATCTTTTAAAGTGAAGAATGTTTCAAAAGATAATTTATTGGATCTCTTTAATGGAACCTTGAAGGATAACATTCAACTTGAGGTCTGTCTCTTCAAACCATAATCCTTGGAGAATGATTTCATGATGGAAAGGAAGGTTGAAAGTAAACATATGATGATGGATACTAGAAATAACACTTCCAATAGTTGAGCCCTCCTTTTGTTGGACCTTGG
This sequence comes from Pseudotsuga menziesii, assembly GCA_001517045.1. NCBI lineage: Eukaryota > Viridiplantae > Streptophyta > Pinopsida > Pinales > Pinaceae > Pseudotsuga > Pseudotsuga menziesii. Next base: position 62,203 of record LPNX011116991.1, on the reverse strand, counting down.
ACACCTGACAAAGATAGTTTTTCTTTATAAAACATAAGGCTGGGAAAGTTTCAAATTCATGGACCAACCTGCATTGATTTGAGATCTTTCCTTTACGGACGAAGTGCGGCTAGTCGTTTTCTTTTGGCTTTATAGATTGTACGATGAATGCAGTCTTCGATGGAATTAGTTGTGGGATCAACATAAATTTTTTAGGAATGACAGACAGACCCCCCTTACATTGGTGGATGGGCCTTTCTTGCTTGGGCAGAACATGCATACAATTTACCTCGATATAGCCTACTTGCATTAATTCTCATGCAATTTAGCATGCTAGCTGCCCTATTTAGGAACTACTCCCAAAACTTGTGGGTAGAATCAATGGAATGGGTATCAACACTTAGATAGTATGGTGGGTCTCAATAAATCCAAACATGGTTTATGGAA
>LPNX011116991.1:7500-61670 GCA_001517045.1 Pseudotsuga menziesii | reverse complement strand
AACCCCCCCCCCCCCTCCCAAAGGGTAAGAGCCAAATTGGATTCCCACCTCAATTATGACCCTCCCAACTTTTAGAAAAGAGTATGGAAATGAAAATAATGCATAAATGTGTGTATTTACTCATGATATTATATCTGAAAACTGGTTATAAAGCACAACATTCATATAACAACTTTCAATGGAATTGCTTAAGGGGAAATTGTATTGATAGCTCGCTTTTGACACATGAAAAGTAGATTGAATGGTTTAGATAATGACATGAAATAAATATACCATAAAAAACATACAAATGAATTCCCCAACAACATTAAACATCATAGAAAATCTCTCATACAAGTCTGGTATAAACTCTTTCAATCTTGAAGCCAATTACATTAAAACTAGTGACTCAAAAGCATGGGAATGCAAGCCTTTCACACTGGATTTTATTGGATTTAGAACTACATATAATATGGTCGTGGAATTTCGGAGTAAGACATCATTTATGGCTTCCCCATCATCATCAAACTCAAATAAAATTCATTATACAAATCTCATATACAACTCCTTTAAAATGGAAGTTGAATACATGAAAACTAGTCATTCAAGAGCATGGGAACGAAAGCCTTTCACATATGGATTTCATATATTTATACTTATATAGAATATGGAAATAAGATTAAATATCCATACATCATATACCCAATCTTGGGAATCAAATATCATCATTAAAGTGCAATCGTGACTCTAACAAGTGCTCCATCAACATGAGAGTGTGGGGAGTGGAGAAGAAGGAATGAGAGAATAGGGATATAGATGAGAATTTGATTTTATGGAACTTAAAAATAAAAATAAAATACCTTCATTAAGCTCCAATTATAGGTCTGAATGGTTTCTCCATCAACCAACTTGGAAAGGAATCCAACTCCCTTGAAATTGGTTCACAAGAAGGGAGAGTGAACACTCACAGTGCAATGGACAATCAAAATCTCTCCAAAATACCAAAGGTTAATTAAAAAATGATCAAAATCCATTATCCTTCCTCATGAAATCCTTTTATTAACTTAATGAGGCCTCCTAAAGTTGAATTTCCCTCCATGAGATTCCTCCAACTCATCTTAATGGTTCAGTAACTCCTATGACACTTGTCTTCCTCTTCATGCTCCAATTCTTTCCCCAATTCGAGTGGCTCCCTATAAATCCCAAATTAGACCTCTTGGTGGCTATTTTTAGCCTTGCCATGTCTTATTTGTCATAGGTCTACAATCAAGTCTGAATTTTTCATACTTGTCATAGAATCTTTCATCACGTGTTGCCATAGAGTGCATGGAATCTCCTTCCAAGTGGAACACATTGTCTTCTAGTATTTTCCACTCCCATGGGAGTTACTCTCATTTAATAATTAGAATTCCTTGGATCATTATATGATATTTGACACCACATCACCCTCCAATAATGTTACATTACCCATGTGTTCAAATTTGGATGAAGATCATGCCAAGTGTGCGGGGAATCTAGTCACCCAAAGGCTCCACAAGCTTCCAAGTGTCTTTAGGAACACATTTCACCTTATTTTCTTAGAATTTATCATTTATGTGACCCATTTAAATGTGAATTTTGTAAATTAAATTCCTTTTGGGTCACATATCCCCTTATTACAAAAATGATGTCTCCATCTCAACCAAGGGAGCTAGAAGGTTGGTGAATCATTATTTGCAGGTAGTCTTATTTGGAAATTATTTAACTGAGGACATGGCACCTCAACAACTGGAGGAAATAAGAGTAAAACATATATGCTTTAATTATGATAACAAGTATAGTAAGGGACTTAAGTGTGGAGAAAAAAAATTATTCTACATAGATTGTGAAGAGGATGAACCAAAAGAACATGAAAACATCACAAGATGATGAAATATAAGTGACCACTCCCACCATATCTTGTCATGCATTGCTTGGAATTATCACTCCTTAAACTCTCAAAATCGAAGGATATATAAAAATTAAAAGGTAATAATATTGATTGATTCTTGTAGTGCTCATAATTTCATAAAATAGCCAAAGTTCTCAATTGCTTTGTATATCCAACACCAAAATTCCAAATAATGATTGCAAATGGAGGAACTATCAATTGTTTAGGGAAATTCCATATTATCAATATTACTATGGGGTAATATGTATTGAATAGTCTCATGATTGATATCCCAAGGGGTGGTGTTGATGTTGTATAAGAGGTTCAATGGTTACAATCATTGGGAACAATGGATTTTAATTTTCAGAAGGTTTTCATGAAATTTTTCTCAGAAGGAAAATAATTTGTGTTAAATGGTATCACAAGAAAACAAATAAAGGTGAGATCAACTCTAATGGTATGACAAAATTGTTAAAAAAAGGGACAACAAAGTCTAGTTACATAGTTGTGCTCACTAGATGTTGAAATACCTAATAGTCCTATTTGAAGATATTCCAAATATTCTTCCACCAATTTGATATTTGGGACATGCACTAGGAATCATTCCTTCTAGCATCAAGCCTTATAGATACCCATATGGAAATAAAAATGAAATGGCGCTCATGGTTAATTAAATGTTAGAGGTTGGCATAATTAATCCTAGCCAAATTCTTTACTCTACACCAATGGTAATGGAACACAATAATTATGGCTCATATTAGAGAGATCTTTCTCACCCTTTTATTGCAAGTACAATAGTCGTAGCCTTCATCGAAACAGTGGAAAAGGTACATGGAAACCTGAATATTTTTGAAAGTAATATAGATACAATTTTTACTAGAAAATATTGGACTAAATTATGTTCTTGTTTGTATACCCATTTGGCTCACAATTCATCTTATCATCTTCAATCTGATGGGAAAAATGAGATAGTGAACAAATGTTTGGAAGGTTATCTTTGTTTCCTTGTAGTTGATAAACAAACATAGTGGGTCAAATGGTTGTACAATACTTCTTTCCGTACATCATAAAAAATGTCTCTTTTTAAAGAAATTTATGTGTACCAAACTCCATATATCACATCTCCTTTATAAGGAAAATATAAAATCCAAGTGGTGGTAGATCACACAAAGCACTAGCGAGAAGTTCTCCAATTACTAAATATGTTTAAAAACAAGATGAAACAACATGGAAATAAACATTGCATTCAAAGGAGTTTTGAAGAAGGACAAATCATATGGGAACCTAAACAAATCGCTGAAAAAACGACCAAATAGCTACGAAATCAAGCTATTATAGAGTACCTCATCAAGTGGAAGAACTTACCAATTGTAAATTTGGCATGGAAATACAATTCCTTCATACAGAAGCAACCACCACTAACCAAGTGTTGAGGACGATAATTTTATGAAGGGGAGGGGCATGTTAAGCCCTAAATGTTGGGCATATCCCCCCCTATAATGTCGTACATTATACTAGTCTTGATGTCGGCTTTGGTCTATCAGTGGTAATTGTTATTAATATTATTATATTAGTTATGTTGGCTTGGCACCTTTAGTTGTAATTATACCTCTTTGTCTACTATATATAGGAAGGAGAGATTTTCATTTGAATCATGCCATATTTTCTTGTCTTATCTACTTAGTATATTGTGTAAGGAGGTTTACCCATGGAAGAGGTTTTCTATTCATTTTCTCTCTTCTGGTCTATTTCTTCTCTTATTATGTTCTTTCTGGGATTTATTGCATAACATATGGAGTTGATCTAGGGGATGGAAGAGTTGATTTAATCCATATAGGCATGTATGAACGAGGCCCAAGAATGACATAAAAGTTAAGTCGATGCACAAACAAGATCTATGATATTGGGGATAGAGTGCGTTTTTGGGTGAGGCCGCAAATGAGCTCTATCGAATTTAACAAGGGGGGTAATTGTCACCATGGGTTGTGGGACCATTTGATATTAATGAAAGATTAGGGATGGCTCTTACCATCTTTCTTTTCTATCATCATTGATTCGAATGCATGACAATTTTCATGTTTTAGTTTTGCAACATTATATGTCAGATTCATCTCATGTCATTGACTTGAGTAATTTGTGGATGTCGGATAAGGAATCCTTTGCGGTTGGTCCCATTTTCATTATAGAGTGACAAAATCGGTAGTGTTGGCATTGATTATTGAATTAGGTCAAGTTTTAGTGGGATAGTTATAGTCCTAGTTCTATGACTTGGGAGGATGCATTGGAGATGCATTGACAATTTCCCTATCGATTCTAGAACTTCGAGACAAAGTTCCCCAAAGTGAGGGTGTATGTAGTGCTCCATTTCGTCATTGACTATTGACTTTGATGACAACATTATTTTTTGAATGCATTCAGCTGTGAACGACTTATTTATGTGTGGATTTAGACCTATATTATGTGTTGACTTATTATTTGAGAGAATTCAGTTTCAGATGACCTGGCTCTATGTGGAATTAGTATTTTATTATTAAAGATAATTTCTTGGAAGCTGTGTGTTGTGTTGTCAATGATGATTTCTTGTGATTATTCTATGATTTTGATGTTGATTGAAAATTCATGTGATTATTCTATGATTTCGATGTTGAATCAAAATGCTTATATGATTTATCATGATTTGATAGTGATCGAATGTATATGCCATGTGAAAATGAAGTCAATAATCAAATGTTGATAATTTCTTATGATTATATCTATCATGTACTATGATGGGTTTTTCAAGTGTGACAAGAAATATAGGCACATGTGACGCAAGATTGCGTCGATACCCCATGGACTTGGGATGATTTAGGTATCATTGATAAATGATGTTGATTCAATATCCATGTTACATTGAAATCTTGTTTTAAATGATTTTATGTGCATGATGTTTAACATGCATGGACTATGTATGAGTCAAGTGTTATTAACAGATGATTTCAACTTGGTTTTTATTTTTATGTTGAAATCTTGTTTTGAAAGATTTCATGGATATGATGTTTAACGTGCAGGTGTTGTATTGTAATTTGTAATTGGTATATGTTAGGTAATGGGGCTGAACAATGATACAATGTAAGACTATCAAGTTGTTGTTGTGATGAGCTTTGAATAAAGTGAGAGAGTATATATCACATTAGATGTGAGCACCGTGAGGGTAGGTTATAATTTAGTCACTCATGATGCATTTAATGGGGTCCATGCGTTAAGGACTCAACCTTATTCCTCGAGAACTACCAATCCGTCAATAGAGTAGGATGGTTGAGTCAACATGGCCTCAATCGTCATACCATATCCCCACCTAAGGGAAATATCTAAAGTGAATGCATGAAGAATGGCACCTTTATTTCCCTAGTCACAACGAAAATGGGAGTGTTAACACCTAAAATTTCCCACCATGCTCATTTTCTAGCCACATCACTCAATTCTTTATTTTTCACCAAAAAATCCTTCAGTGTCCCATGAAACCTAAGTTCAATGCCCATATTTGACTCAAAAATATTATTTTCCTACAAAATAGGGAAATTTGGCTTAATTTCCTCCTAGAAAGAGAAAGCTTTCAAAAAAACCCGAAATATGCAAAAAAGAAAAAGAAAAAAAAAGTGAAAGGGAGGGAAAACCATAACAAGCTACCCAAAAACCATGACTCAGTACCATGTGCCACCTAAAACCATGGGTAGATTTTCACAAGTGATTACTAAAGCCACTTACTAAAGCCACTGCCACCCTTTGTGACCATTGTGTGTTGAGAGCACATGGATATCCTCAACTTCATAGCTTCCACCATCTACAAGGGCCTTGTTCACACTCACTAAGGTAACCTACAAACATTTGTATTCATTTTTACAAAATAAATAAAAATAAATTCATTCCCTAACCTTCACTAAGGTATTACAAACATTTGTATTCAATTTTAATAAAATAAATATAAATAAATTCATTTCCTAACCCCTTTGCTTTCATTTTCTTTACCTAGAGTAAATTTGTTTTTACTTGTGTTTACTATTTTTTTTACTTATGTTTACCATTGCACTTATACTATTTCCAATTTGTTACTAAGCCTTCCCAAGTCTTAGTAAGTGCATTCTTTCCATTAGCTAGTGTGAAATCACTAACTAGACAAAATCATTTTCATTGTTTGTTGTGGTTTGTATGGGGTAGTGAATTTCCTTCTAACTCCATTATATTGTAATATATCATGAATAAATTAGCTGTATACTCCCCACTTGTATTTGACCTTAGATTCTTCAACTTGCAATTACTCTCTTTCTCTCACATTGATTTTAAATTTTCAACATTTTCTTTAGAAAGAAACTAGACTCAAATATATATATAGATGTAGCTATCCATGCATCAATTGGAATTATTTATATTCTTCAATGTTAATGATGCTAGAACTAAGATGTGTCACATGTCTTACATTTCTAAGACATGTTGGCTCAACAAATTAATTAATATAAAAAAAATATGTATACTATATGTTCACATTTAAAAAAGATATAATTTAAATTCCAAAAACATAACTACATTAACTAAATAGACCCTTATTAAATTCTAAATCCCACCATGGATGATATATAATGTCATCCATATATGGTGGTCCATTACAATACTTTTTAAAATTAAAAATAAAGTAATAATAATGATCGTTTGAAATGCAAACCCATTTAATGTATAAAACTAGAGGAAATGCTTATAAACCTAAAAGATATTAACAACTTTATGATCTACAAGTCTTTTTTGTTACATTTTAAAGTGTTGTCAATTTGTATTTTAATGAAGTCATGTTCTTTTATTAAGTTTTTATAGAATGAAGAACTAGAGGATATAAAGGAGGATTTAAAAAATACAAACGAAATTGAAGACATTTTCATCAAATTTATATGTATATATATTTAATGATGATTGTCCCTAGGTGCCACACATGAGATCTCTTTGCCTATCAGGAAGGTCATAGGTTCAATTGTTTTTTATTCCATAGAGGTTAATGAATATGCTATTTGTTGCAATATATTGTACAACATGGTGTTGCCCCTTCGCATCAGAGACAAATTATTTAGTTTAATTTAATTTGTACATCTCATCAGAAATCTAATCAGGAAAAAGGCTTTTCAGTGCAATTGTATGCTGACAAAGACTTTGACGAGGTTCCCTTGGCATCAATCGAGAGACAGACACCTTCCAATGGAATCGTATAGAGACAAAGACTTTGAGGAGGTTCAGTCTCGAAAAAGAGAGACTTTCCATTGAATAAGTATAGAGACAAAGACTTCGATGATGGGGCTCTTTTGATTGATTCAGTCATCCCTTTTACATTAGATTACAAGGTGGTTGGAGGAAAAATAAATAAATAATGTCATTATGATAAGAGGAGCTAGCCGTCTACAATGCCGTCTAGTGAAGCAGAAATTTATTCCTCAGTCTTTGTGTATGATGAACGTTAAACTCCAATCATAAAATAATATCGTACGACGACTAAGTGTGGAAAGAGATTAAAAAAATTAGCCAAGGAAAAGTCACTGAAGTAATGGAAACGGTAGGGCAAAGACTTTGATGATAAACCATTAAAACCATAACTAGCCATGGAAGGGCTAAAATTGTTTTACCATTTGAGGTTATTTACATTGTTTATTCTTTTTATCTAATGGGCTAAAGAGCAAAGTTAATAGTCGATTCTTATTCCTTTTATCTAATCGGCAAGGAGCAGAGTTAATAATTGATTTTTATTCCTTTTATCTAATTGGCAGAGAGCAGCGTTAATAGATTCTGCTCTTTTTCTTTTTCTTTTGAATTGAGAGAATCACCAATCAAGACAAGAAGCAAAGTTAATAGTTGATTTTGCTCCTTTTCTTTTGAATTGAGAGGAGGATTGCTGATTATTTATCTTTTAAATAATCAGTTTCTGCATCCCTTTGTTATTGCTGTGTGTATTTCTTAGTTTAATGGGCTGCATGGATGCGTCAAATTCCATGCAGTCGCTGAATGGATTCAGAGTAGATCTGGTGCATATAGATTCACTGCTCCCCGCAAATACTACATCCACTGAGCGCATGAAACGAGCAGTGCAACGCAGTAAAGAGAGACTTGAAATGCTGCAGTACTCCATGTATTCTGCAGACAAATTGCAGGATGATGCTCAAATGAAAGATATCCAGAGTCCAGTAAGCCGAGGAAATGGAGAATTTCTCATGGAGATTTCAATTGGTACGCCAGCTTTACCCTTTTCTGCAATTCTGGACACCGGCAGTGACTTAGTGTGGACCAAGTGCAAGCCCTGTACCGATTGCTCAACTTCAGTCTATGATCCTTCATCGTCCTCAACTTACAGTAAGCTCTCTTGCCAAACTTCTCTGTGCCAAGATCTTCCGCGGTATTCTTGCGACAATGATGGAGACTGTCAATACCTGTACGCTTATGGTGACAAGAGCAATACGCAGGGGATCCTTTCAAACGAGACCTTTTCTCTTTCTTCTCAATCGCTTCCCCAAATCGCCTTTGGTCGCAGCCATGACAGTCAAGGAGGTGGCTTCAAACAAGTAGGTGTAGGTGGATTAGTAAGTTTCGGTCGAGGTGCTCTATCCTTGGTATCACAGCTGGCCCCTTCCGTAGGCAATAAGTTTTCTTATTGTCTTGTCTCTCGTACTGATTCTTCTTCCCAAACCAGCCCTTTGTTTATAGGTGATACGGCTACCTTGAACGCTCCCGATGTGAGTTCGACTCCTATTCTTGACGGCGGTCGAGGGACTTACTATTATCTTTCACTGGAGGCCATCAGTGTGTCCGGTCAATCATTGGATATCCCTGAAGGTACTTTTGATATTCAATCAGATGGCTCGGACGGAGTTATCATAGACTCTGGAACGACTCTGACTATTCTGGCACAGAGTGCTTATGATGCTGTGAAGACAGCGATGATCTCATCGATTAATCTCCTACAGGTCGGCGATGTCTACCGCGATGGCCTCTAGCCAACAGGAGGGCTCTTCAAATCCGAGCTTTCCTGCGATGACATTCCATTTCAAAGGAGCAGATTACGATGTGCAGAAAGAGAACTACTTATTCCCTGATACCACTAGTGACGTTGTGTGCCTTGCAATGTTGCCCACCAGTGATTTCTCCATAATCGGCAATGTCCAGCAGCAGAATTACCATATACTTTACGACAATGAAAACAACATCCTCTACTTTGCGCCAACAACTTGTGACACCCTGTAAGTGACCAAGGAAGCAGTTATATAGATGTTGCAGGTTTCCATATTTTTCTTATTTCAGCTACGTGGTTGTCTATCGTGTATCCTTTAATTAGAGTCAAATCATAAAATATGATGGCATGACTTCATGTCGAGGGCGTTTCATCGAGTAATTTTCATTATTTCAGCTACGTGGTTGTCTATCTATGATTATATCTATGATATTAATTAAATCATGAAAACAAAATTCAGAAAAAAAAACGAAATTAAAAAGGTACATATTATAAAAGACACCATTCATCAATTCTCAGGAGGAAATATAGTCTATTTGGAAGCAATTAAGAAAAGGCATTGTTCACTTACAACAAATTAAAACATAGAAAACACTAAACTAATGTACAAATTTATAGCAGTTTTCATAAGTAATCTTAAAATTTAAAGTTTTTAAAACAAAATTTTCAAGTATTTGTTAGCAATAATATGTTGATTTAATTTAGAACTCCATATTTCATATAGAAACATTTTGTTTCTAGAATTCTATTAGAAAGTTGAACACTTGTGAAAACAGTCAAACATTAATGCAAATATGTTTTTCTAAGTCTTAAACAATTTAGAAATATTGCACAAATATCCTAACTTGCAAAGATATCTTGAATATTAACACAAAATGGGTTTTAAGCATGAAATTTCTTTTTGAGATAGAATATAAATAAGAAAATACAATCATCTAAGAAATTTGTAATTGTTATATCCCAAAGAGTTAAGAACAAATAAGAGAAAATAGAACCTTCATGTGTTACCACAAAAAGTTTCTCTAGTCTTAACTTAGTGTTCTTTTGAAGTTAATTGTGGCTAACACTAACATAGGTTTATTAGCATCATTAACAACTTCATGACACTAAATTTGTTCAAACCAACCCATTTTTTTAGGACCAAAAAAACATATGAAATTCCTTGTCTAAATGATCTAACACTAAATACATGTGAACAAACATACCCATTACCACATAGGTTAATTAAAGATAAAAATAATATGGATATATAAGAGGCAACTATATGTATAAACTTTATGCAAAAAAAAATATAAATATTTAGCAAGAAACTTTAAACTAGTGTGTACATGAAATTAACATTCATAGTTATTCTTTAATGTAATTTAAAACTTGCCTACTAGAAGGATAGAGCCAAACACTCCAACTTCCTACAATAAACTTCATTTATGTAAAAAACTATGCAAAAAAATGGGTAGAAACAATGTAAAAAGGATTTGTTGCAGTTGATAACAAAATTAGAAATAAAAGAATATACATGACATATGACATTCTACATGATAAAGTCCATTAGATTGCATAAGCTCCTATAAGAAGGTGGATTGTCTTAAAGTTTTAAATTGGGATAAAAAATTTGAATCTCTTTTTGTAATCAAAGTTGGCTAGATATAACTGTTAAAATGTTAAATTTATCAATATCATGCTAACATTTTAGATGCAATCACTTACAATCTAAATAATTTAAATATATTAATTCTACATACAGATATTTTAAACATTTCAAAGGAATGTCTAGTCATAATTATATAAATTCTTATGATATTCCTTTATTTTGACATTTTACTTTTTTTATTTTAAATTGAATTCCAAATAAAAAATTGTTAATTTTATTGATTTATTGTTATATGTTATTGTGAATTCATTATTTTTCTATAGTTAAAATTAAATATCACAATTTTACATAATTACTATGAATTAATTTAATGAAGATAAAATAACACATCATATAGAATGATTATATTGAGTTTGAGCATGGCAAGCTTCTTTTACAAACTATGCATGCATTATACTTACGACACAATTTTCAGCAACAAGCTTTTCATTAAAATTATAACACATAAAAAGAAGGTACTTTTCATTAACAATTGCCACCACATATATTTTTAATAAAAACATTGTATGTAAAATAATATATTTTATAAAACAATGTAGATCAACTTTAAAAATATTTTGTATAAACGAATAATATATTATATTAAATATAAAATTTATTAACATAAAATTAGAACTTCAATTAATATATAAAAGTATAATTTCTTAATGTAAAATGAAAATTTAATATCTCAAATCATGTATTCAATATATTATATAATTTTATAAAAAATTGTATTTAAAATAATATATTTATTATAGAAATTTTATTTGAAATGAAATTAATTTTTATACTCTATTACCTTCTTCATTCTTCTTTTATTGTGCCATAGTTTCTAATAATTATGGGTAGAAGGTGCATCTTTGTCATTTCTAAATTTTTACATAGTACAAATTCATAAATTTTACACATAACTATAACTTTTTTAAATATGGATTATAATTTTTATTTATTTATTAAATTTTTTAAAGCATTTAATTAATATTGATATCAAATTCAGGATAATTATATTATTTAAATCTATAGTTTATTTTAATGTATTTTATTTTTAACATTATTTTTAAATAAAGTTACACCACTTAAATATAAAATTTTATTTAAAACATAAATTTCCAAAATAAGAAATATATTTTAAATATATATAATTTTTAATGTATGTATCTGAATTTTAACTTTAATATTGTTTTGTAAGAAATAGAAGACGACGACGACGACGTCCATTGAGACTTCCTTTGGTCTATCCACTTGGTTTACTTTAAAATCATGTTTTTGGCACTCAGAAAGCCCGCCAAGAAGCTTTTCGAGTTCACTATAGATTTTCATCATCAATGCTCATAGTCTCACATAGATGGCAAACCCTTTACGCCCATGGAGTTTTAGGAATAGACCAACGCTCCGTTTCTCTATGGAGTTCATAAGAGTTCGTCTAATCTTGGATAAATTGTTTTTTTTCTTTTTTGTAAGCTAGTTACTACTAAGAGATACTTGTGATCTTCCAAGTTAAGATTAATGACCTTCTTATAGTAACTTAATTTTTCCTTAACTGCTAAATTTTCCTCACACCAAAATTTTTCTTTAAACTTAGTAGTAATAATATTTTTGACATTATCAATGTTCTACAAAATTTCATTTTCATTAATGCCCCAATGGTTTAACCAACCCATGATATCTTTATACCAACCCTGCTTGAGGCATAGTTGGTTTTGACTTGAGTTTAAAGCAATTTTAAGAAATCTCTTGTTTCCCATGTTATTTATCTTATCCTTGTACATCAAGTACCTAATCATAGCCATTGTATTAATGGGCGGAAGACCCACTTCTATGAAGAGAATATGATAAGGAGTATTGCTTTTAATTTTGAGGTTATAAGTTATAAATCGCTTCTAAATTTGCTCAATATTCCACCAAGATTTTCTAGAAATGTTGGACCCCCATACTTCACAACCATACAAGAAAACAAGGATGACAATAGTTTCAAACAGGAACTTCTTTTTATCCCACATGGCCAAATTGGTTCATTTACATTTATTTTCAAGACAAAAATAAGCTATCCACCCTCCATTAATCTTTTTCTCAATGTTATAGTTCCAATTAAGCTTGTGATGAATATCAATTCTGAGATACTTGTAAGAAGTCACTCCCTCCGGATTTCTATTATCATAAACAAAATTTGCATAGGTGTCTTTCTTAGATTTCATAATCATAATTTTTGTCTTGTTAGTGTTAACAACCATACCCATGTTAGAGAAAAAATGGAGGATGATAACTATCACAACTAGGATTGTACCAGCCCAACCTGCTTCTTCTAAACACTTTTCTAAACTCTAACACTTTTCTATCTTATCAACGTAAATGTGTTTATATTTAAATATATTAAATATGAAATTTTATTTTACTTGAAAATAATTTTTAAAAATATATAATTTTAATATAAATTCTAAAACTTAATCTTTTATGTATTTAATAGTATATATTTAAAAAATATATAAAAAAAATTCTTTATTATAGAAATTTTTGAAAACAAATTAAATATAAAATATAATATCTAATATTTAGTTTTTTAAATAAAGAATTTAGTTAATATTAATATTAATATTTATCTACCCGAATGCGGGTGATAATCCAGTTCTCCAGCCATCGACTCAGGCACGTGTTAGAATGAACACATACCACATGGCTCATGCTCTCCGTCAACCTTCACAGGATTCTCTGTGCACGGGAGAAATTTCCCTAGTCACTTCAGAGCATGCAATCTAGGCTGGAAAAGCTACGTCCTCCTAGGATCATTCATGGCTCGGCTATGAGGTTTAATGGTGACAGGTACGTGGATTGATAGGCGGTTAATACAGCTACAACTTAGGTTTTATGTTATGGATGATAGTAGCATTTGGCTCACAGTTGAGTGGGAAGTTTACAGAGTCTCTGCTGTTGTGAGTTCTAGAGCCCATGCTGATAATTTCACTCCTTTACGTATTGTTCTCAGGCTCAAATCAGAGGCCATGTCTCACCAGAAAGGAACCCCTAGACGAGCTAGTTTAGGAAGAGCCAAAACCCAGAGGGGTTGCAGTGCATCGGTTCTAGTGGACTATGAATCACATATTTTTGCGTGAGTTAGGCTTTTGGTTGAAGCTTGGGAGAATAAGGTTCTTAACCGTAAGCTCTCGATAGGCAAGGAAGGTAGTTGAATTAATCACTACTAGATGCTGAAGAATATGCTCTACAATCTGGCAGAGGACATGCTTAGTAATTGGGTGGAAGCTCGGATTGTAGTTCAATCCATGAAAACAAAAATCGCTGATATGGATGCTCAACTTACGAACATGGAAAAATCCTTTTCTTGGAAAGGAACGACAACCATTTCAAGTCTGAATGTCCACAACTTGGGGGGTGGTACTCAAGGTGGCAGTGCAAGCGACAGTGAAATCAGAGGTCATGCCATAACCAGTTTAGGTGGTAGCAGTAGCGCTACGGGTTGCTCTACCAAAACGCCACGCGCCAAGCTGTTCTCGGTTCCATCAACAGTGGAACCTCTTCTCAAGCAACTAAAGGACTCGTCGGCCCCGCAGACTGAGCAGCTACCACCTTCTCTGACTCTGGCACCAACTGCAGCCACCAATTCGCCTAACTTGTCGTAGGAAGAACGATGGGCTTGCCCCATCACGAAAGAAATTCCCTTGGCTTAATGTTCATTTTAAACAGGTTTTATTTGGTCTCGTCGCTAGCAGGTTTTATGGCTATAGTCCAAGTTTTTTTAGTCTTTACTATATGTCTTTTTTCAGCTTGGCTCTTCTTGTATACACGAGTATAGTATGTGTTTTATGGTTATGTGTAACCCCGTCTCTTTGTTTACCAGTCATGAACATTACTAGCGTGAATCTGGTTAGAAGGTTGATATATTTTTTGAGAGGCTCTGGAGGAGGTTTTGCCTCTTTCAATCTCAGACAATCATGAGTTTTGGATGTAATTTTTTGCTCGTGTACTATAATATATTGTGTAGTTAAAAAAAATATATTAATATTTATCTAATTTTTATAATAAATATTAAAAATTAAAATTATATAGATAATTTTGTTAGTATTAACGTCATTATCCTTATTTTAAATACATTAAGTTATTTTAAAAAATATTTTAATTTGTAATTGGGTGTTAGACAAAATTTAATATTTAATATAAAAAGTTATATTATTTTAAATACATGGTTCAATAAAATATAGAATATTAAATAAATGTTTTATTAACATTTTAAAATCCATATTTAAAATTTTATAATTAAAAGAAAACTTAAAATTTTATTTTTAAGTTTTTTATTTTGTTAAATAAAATAAAATATAATAGTTAATATATCAAATATATTAATTTCAATGCATTGATATATACAAATTTAAAATAATCTTATATAAAAATATATATTTTAATAAGTAAATTTAAAATTTTCAAATTAAAAAGGAGAATGCCATTTTTTTCGAATTATAAAGGAGAATGACAAAACAAAAGGTATGATTATCAAATCCAAGAACGACACTTATAGTAATTTTGTGTATGACAATAGTTACTTGGAGGAAGTGTCTTCTTACAAATTTCTAGGAATTGATATCCATCACAAGCTCCACTGGAACTATAGCATAAAGAAAAGGATTAATGGAGGGTGGAAATCTTGTTTTGGTCTTGAAAATAATTGTAAAGTTCCAAACCTTGTGATGTGGGATAAAAAGAAGCTCCTTTATGAAACTTTAGTCACTCATGTTATCTTGTATGGGTGTGAGGTTTGGGGTTGCAACATCTCTAGAGAGTCCCGAAGAAAGATTAAGCAAATCCAGAAGCATTTTATAACGCATAATCTCAAAATTAAAAGCAATACACCCTATCTTATTCTCTTTATAGAAGTGGGTCTTTCCCCTATCGAGATCCTAGCTATGACTAGGCTCCTGGTGTATAAGCACAAAATCAATAACATGGGAGACCATAGACTTCCTAAGCTGACTTTAAATTCCAGCCAAAACCACCTAAGGCTCAAGCGAGGTTGGTATAAAGATATGAGGGTCTAGCTAAACCTTTGGGAGATCGACGAAAAATGCTGCATTGCAAAATATTAATAACATTAAAGATATTGTTACTTCTAAGTGTAAAGAGAAAATGTGGCGTGAGAAAGATTTAGAGGCTAAAACAAAGTTTAGATATTATAAGGAGGTCATCAACCCTACTCTAGAAGATCAAAAGTATCTCTTTGTTTTAACTAGTTCAAAGAAAAAAATTAATATATCCAATATAAGAACGAACTCTCATGAGCTCTATAGTGAACTTGGTCATTGGGCAGTTCCTAAAACACCATGGGTGGAAAGGATCCGCCATCTCTATGAGAATATGAACATTACTTGGATGAAAATAACTTCATCTTAGAGTGCCTTGTGGACACCCACATTAGATCTCAGTTTCATAATATTTGTTGCAATACCAACCTTCCTAACCTTTTAACATGTCAAAATTATAATGAGATTGGGACACTTCTCTCCAAGCTCTTTGAGCATAGGAATACAATTTAAAAAAAACTAAATAATTTGTTTCTTTAGGTCCTATAAACCAAAGTTTGGTCTCAATGGTCGTTAACCATCATCATCATCATCTAATAATTGAAAAAAATAAATAAAAACAAAAAATCAAGACGCATTGTCATAGGTTTTGATTTTGATAGTCTCTAACTTAAAGCATAAAACATAAATAAAAATCGTTGATTCCCTTACTAATTCAAAAGTTTTGATCCTCCCTAAATCAACCAAAAACTAAAAAAAAACAATGCTCATGCTCGCCCTATTCCTTGACATGAAAATAAAAAAAATATCCCAAAAATAAAATAAAAAATATTGCAAATATGTCAATCAAAGTTGCACCAAAATTCCATACAGCAGCAGCGGTGGAAAATAAAAGAAAATATTTAATGTTTTGACCATGAAAATGGCACCAAAATTTGATCCAAGTTTAAACAGACAGTTTTCATCCCGGAGTAGGAACACAATTTCCCAGCAACATCATTGAATACATCTTCTTTTTGGCTTATGTTGTCAGTTTCCTACCAAGTTGTTACATGTATGCAATTTTAGTTTGTAAATTCAGGTCTATTTGCAATCTATTCATATTTATTTTAATTTTTAGCAAGCTTGCGACTGCCAACATAACGAAAACAGTTTTTCCATTCTTTAGAAGAAAAAATATTGACATGCCTTTAACCTTTTTATTGCCATATCTATGGAAGACTGTCACTGGATGTCATGCAGAGGAAGAAAGGCCAATAAAATCAAAATATGCCAAAGATGAAGCAAAGTAAGGCTCCTAGGATTTCCGAAAGTGTCAGGGAGCAGAGACTAGCAGAGCATTTGATCTTAATTCGGCTGAACGCAGACTTGTGATGCATAGATTAGTTTATGCAATCATGAATGGTACGCTGTGCACTGATGGCGAAGTTGAATCCTTCCCACAATATGTAAACATGTGGCATCATACTATTAGGTAGGTGGATAGACGAAACAATAATTATGAAACCCAACCTCATATAGAAAAATTCCTTCCGTGTAACTAGAGCTCTCAGAATTTGGGTTGATCCTCTGATCACAGAATTCAATCCTATGCAAACTGGAATAACAATATAGAGTCCTGAAACGTTTGAGAACTTCTAGAGACTTTAAAAAATCAACAATAATGTCTTCTATGAAATTAAAAGCTACACATTGAAAGAAATGAAAATTGATCGAGTAAAAAGCGTGGAAGAATAAGGTAGGAGAGAAGGATTTATAGTCACATAGTAGATGAACCTATATTGTAAATAAGTTCAACATAAAACATAAAAAATGCATAAATAGAAAGCATAAGTCAAATCAAGGAAGGAAATCTAGTTGTTATCAAGGTGGGTTCCCATACAACGGGTAATGTTCTTAATTCTTGGATATTTTCAAAAGAATTCACCAAGTATGCTCTTAACTGAGGCTAGGAGATTCTCATACGTGGTTGTACACATTGGATGTTCTGTGGCAGCATTTCCCAAATACATTGTGAGGTGGATTTCCATGGCGTGTTTTTAGCAAAACAATGAGTCCTCACCATATGATTTGTCAGGAAATTCATTTCCAATGGTAATTTGTTCAGCTCAATCAAGTAATGAGAGCATAATGTCTTTCAAGTTGTCAATATTGGGCCGTTTTCCACTAGATAAATTGGTGTTACATTCAAATATCTATACCTACTACATCTACAGATACATATTTCCACATGGAGAAAGAAATTTGTTGTGTCGTGTAATTGGGCCATTGGATCTAGGTAAGTAGTTTGCAGATTCCCATGGTAAATGTCATACTGCTGACTAAGGTTTCATGGGAAATCCTTCGATTTCATGGCAGTCGGGGCTTAAGGGATATTTATTTTCAAACAAATTGATTTCATGTGATCTTTCCCTATCCAACCAATCCATCAAGAGAGCTCAAATGTGATACCTTTATCTGATACACGTACAAGCTGATGTTGGTAATTAAAAATATCAGGTAGCATCTTCAAAATTTTCTTTGGAGGAACAACATTTGTCCCAAATTCAGCAACATAGGTTAAAAAAAATGTAAATCACAAGATAATTATTTATACAACTAGAAGATAAAAAAAGGACCTCCATTGCAATTAGTGGAATCCATGGAAATACACAGAGCATAACTTATGAGAGGATATAAGCACACAAAGGCATTCATACCTGACAACTTGAAACATTACATTCGTAGCTGGGACAACTGGTTTAACCATTTTATATTTAATTGATTTTATTCATAAAGTTCTTGAACGACCCGATCGCATTGTTCCCATTGTAAGACTTAAAAATCTCCAGTTCCAGCAAATGTATCTTCTCGTTTGACAACACGGAAGCCTGCTCGACACTATGGAAGGCATTTTTTTTCGTTGCGAATGGGATGGGAGGGATTTCTATTCAAGCCTCTCTTAATCTGTAAATAATCGCCTCCTATATAAAATATCCAAGCATATGACCACATGTGTACCTCTTTCCATATGTTTAGTGTTTGATTTTATCCCTTCTTATGCCCTTCAAAGTAGCCTTCGTAATATTTTCCATGAAAACATCCAGGTACCTCCACTTTGTTGGATTTACGGTAATACCCTAACTATTTTTTATATTATTATTGGTGTTGTTTACTTATTTAAGTAATAATAATGAGTTAAAATTTATGTATATTTGGAAGTTGGAAGTTGTAATAGTTGAACAACAATTGACAGAAATTTAGGTTTAAAACAATTAATAAACCTACAACATTCTCTAAGGAGAAGTGGTCAGTATTTAGGAATCAGGTATTTGGTATAAAATTCCTAGCCAAGGCAAGAAAATGGGGGATTGTTTTCTTGGTTATGAGAAAGAGCTTCCAGAGATTATCTTGGGTGAAGGATCTAAAAGAAACTCAAGAAGAGTATAGGGATTTCAGTGAGCATCATGATGATGTTAGGCTCTGTTTTGTAGAACTGTCAATGAGGCATATGAGAATGCCAAGTTCTGAGATAATTTATTCCTGTTAACACTGGTGATGACTTGAAGGTGAGGTGAAACTTTGCTAAACCTAAAGGTATGGGAAATGGGGTGAAACTGAGAAAGGGGGGTCCAGGTTTGTATGGAAGGGTGGTGTGAAGCTATTACACCTACCATTTCTAGATAAGTACCATACTATGAATTCACTTTCTTAATTGTTAAGCTTTATTTACTGCTCACATGAGTTATGAAATATAAAACATATGAATAAGGAGTAGGAAAAATTTTATCATGTAAATAATGGAAACATATTATAGATTTACTTCATTTATGATTTAAAACTATGGTTAGGGTTATGCTAACATTAGAAAAATAATCAAGTGTTTATTTTATATTTGATGACTCTAATGTTGCTTTTCTTTATATCTTTCTAATTATAGAAATAGTAAGTACATGAATTCATAATCATAAGAATAAAACCTTGGAAGCAATTACATAAACCTAATCTAACATTATAGAACCGTTAAATAGCCAAAGTGTTTACTAGTTGAAATTGTTTAGCACTGTGTGAAAGCTTTTTAATATTTACCAAAACTACTTAATATAAACCAAGAAAAAAAAACTATAAAAGTTAAACTAAAATATCAGCTTTTAACCAAACTATTACGAGAGAATTGCAATTCGCCATAAACAAGTATTGAGTAAACGTAATTGGAATTATAAACATGTCAAAGAAGTTCAGGCTAATCACCTTTCGAGTTAGGTTTAAAACCTAGGATGATTACATTTTAAGAGCTGAACATAGGTTTTCTTTTAAGAATAATTAAACCACAACATAAGCATTCTTGGTATGTAATCATTCGAAACTTAAAAGAAAACTTTGATAAAATGAAGTGAAAAAGAATGCAAGCATATTCATAATTCCAGGAAATATTTTGTTACGAAGTATAACCATGCACAATCTTCACCATAGTCAAAGTATTACTCAACGTCACTCACCATAAATCCATAATCCATTAAAAACGCAAGAAAAGATTTTAACCATGCATAACCCTTTCAATAACAAATTATGCATTACATAAGATCTGTAAAATTCACCAAAATTACCATTAGTGCTGAATAACCGAATTATTGGGTCCAACTATAGAAAAGCTTGGATCTTATTCCCACCATTCACAAACCCTCTGTCAAAACCACCTCTCTATAAAATCCCTTTACATTTGCAATGTCTCTCTTACGGTTTGATTCAGGAAGATAGAATGAGCAATTTGAGACAACAACTTACCTCTTGATGTTGGGGAAGACTCTGGTTGCAGCTAGCACACCTACAAAACCAAGTTCAGGTTATATAATTGGCAGTAAACACTTATAACAAGCAACTATAGACAACTAGCAATTTTTTTGTTTATACCTATAAGTATTTTCCATACGTTGTACAAGTGCAACGATATGGTGGAAGCAAACAACAACTTCCTTCTTGATGATGGTGGTACCAAACAATTTGGTTTCCTCTGATGGTAGGTTGGAGCCAAACGCATTCAATGATGGAAACACATACCGTGGAACAACTCTCCCAACAACAAAAGTGATCAATCTAATGAGCCACAGAAAAGGATAACCTAAGAGGGAATTCAACCCAACTTTACAGCTCAAGAGCATTCTCAGATTTGAAAAGCATTTTATTCCGGTTAAATCACAACATCCAACCCTTAATACCATAGTTGATAGTAAACTTTAATTCCTATCTTGATTCTAAATCATGGTCTCTTGTAGTGTTAGTTTTAGATAGGGTTTACACATTTCTTTCAGGTGTGGTAGGTTAGGGAACCTACAATAGAGGAAAGGAAATGATTTACATTTCTGCTAAGTAAGTTGTCGACATAAACTACAAGATATGTCTCCCTAAAAGCAAGTAATTACAGCTATGAACTATAAAAGGCTGATAGACTTTAACTAATGATAGTAAATAAGAGTTGACACTAGATTTACTTAATCTATGTTTTGTTTCTAAAGTATATTTGCATGTATTAAGAGGATTGTTACAAAATGGTATCAGAGCAGAGCTTATAACAATGTGACCTAATGGGACATTACATGTTTAAATATTATAGAACATTAAATATAGATATTTCCTAAATAACAAAGGTATACCTACTGTTACATGCAGACAAATCATGACAGAACCTAAGCAGTATTTGGGTGAGGAATATGTATTGGAAAACATGTCTGATTTAGAGAATGCAAGTCTTTTTGTGGAATTGGGATCCAAACATAATGTGGATATGCAGTCGGAAATGTTGGAAACCATGAAAAGTTTGAAGGAAGATGTGGAAATATTAAAGCAAATAATCTCAGACTTATGAATGCTAAGTCAGATCAGGAGGAGATAAACGAACTCATTCTTAAAAGTTTAATAGAATCACTGAAAAATAATGGTCATAATTCCTGTAGTACGGGTAAGAAAAGGGGATCCATAGTACATGTTTATAGTAGTGAATAAAAAATGGAAAACCTTCCCAAGAATATACCATAGTTAAAGAAAAACAAAGAGATAAAAACTGGAAAACAGAAAGAATATTCCCTGGAACTACACGGAGAGTTTAAAAAGATAAAACCTTCGATGTTTGACGGGGAATCTGGAAAAAGCAGCTGAATCTTGGTTACTTAATATAAAAAAAGTATTTCCAAGTGTATAGGTATGACGATAATTTAAGAGCGTGATTATCTATTTTTCAGTTAAGTGGAAAAGCTGCATTGTGGTGGCAGGAAGCTAAAAGTGTAAACAATATACGTAGTAAAGAATTGAGAAGGAAAACCTTTAAAAGGTTATTTAAAAAGAAATATATGGAAGAACGGTAATATGACGAAAAGGCCAAGGAATTCAATGATCTACAATTAGGTACTCTAACTATGGATGAATTTGTAACCAAGTTTGTGAACCTACAATGCTATGCGCATTATCCGAAGGAGGAAAAAGCTAAGGTTTATAGATTTATTAGTTTCTTACCCCTAGCATATAAGGAGAAAATTGAATTTGAAATGCTTAACTATGGATGAATTTGTAACCAAGTTTGTGAACCTACAATGCTATGTACATTATCTCAAGGAGGAAAAAGCTAAGGTTTATAGATTTATTAGTTGCTTACCCCTAGCATATAAGGAGAAAATTGAATTTGAAATTCCTAAGAACATGGATGAGGAAATAAAAAATGATAAATTTTGTTATCATTAATTTAAGAAAATATCTGAAATAACCAATAATTGGAAAAACAATAAGAATGAGAAGATGGATCAGTGGAAAAAGGGGTTCAAACCATCACCTTTTAGGAAGGGAACAAAAGGTAACACTGATAATAATTATAGAAAACAAGCTACAAATGTTAACAACGAATTAAAGGGTACTGGTACGTCTAATGGAGGGTGGAATAATACTTCCAAAGAGGTAAAATGTTGGGGTTGTAATGGACCCCATTTATATAGGAACTATCCTAACAATCCTAACAGGAAAAATGGCACGTATAAACATGTTGCAGGAAGCCTCCACAGTCAATGACATAGCCGTGAATATACCCAGAATCAATGTTGCAATGGAAAATACGAAAGTGAACCATCAATCTACTATGTTGGAGGTAGAAGGTAAAATTTCAAACTTGTCCGTTTCTATACTTATTGAATCAGGAGCTAGTTTTAGCTACATTGCACCAAGAGTTCTTGATAAATGTAAATTAAGTAAAGGAAAACAAAAGAATGCATGGTTGGTGCAGTTAGCAACAAGAATAAAAATAAAGGTCACTGATATAGTTAAATATTGGAGAATAAGTTTCAGCACTTTGAATACTACAACAGAATTGAAAATACTTCCATTAGGATCCTATGATATTTTGATAAGAATGGATTGTTTAGAAACTCATAAAGTTATTATTAATTGTTTACATAAAATTTTTGAATGTGTGGATGAGGAGGGTAATAAGCACACAATAAAAGGAATTTACAGGCTTATAACCACATGGAAAATATTTGCATTTCAACTGAAGAAATGTTTTAGAAAAGGTTATCAGCTATACGCCATCAAATTTAATGAAATTGAGACAAAACAGCCTGAAACAGTAATGGAATAATATCCTATTTCGAAGGAATTTCAAGATATAGTTCCGGAAGAAATACTTGGGTTACCACCTAAACAGGATTTATATATTACCGTTTACTTAATTCCAGGTTCAACACATGTATCACGAGCCCCTAATCGAATGAATACTCTAGAATTAACAGAATTAAGAATGCAGGTTCATGAATTGTTAGACAAAGGATATATTCAACCTAGTGTTTCTCCATGGGGAGCACCTGTATTATTTGTTAAAAAGAAAGATGTAACCTTTAGAATGTGTATTGAATATTGACATTGAATTAAATGACAGTAAAAAATAAATATCCATTACCTAGAATAAATGATTTGTTTGATCAGATAGGTGGAGCAAAAATTTTCTCAAAAATAGATCTTCGATTAGGTTATCATCAAGTCTGGGTGAAGGATGAAGACATTCATAAGATTGCATTCCGAACTAGATATGGGTATTATGAATTTGTGGTAATTCCATTTGGTTTAACAAATGCTCTGGCAACAATTATGAATATGATAAATAATGTGTTGAGCAAATTTTTGGACAAATTTGTATTGGTATTCATTGATGATATTCTAGTATATTCTACGAATGAGGTAGAACATTCCAGGGAACATTACTTATATGCTAGGTGAGTAAGTTTGATTTTTATAAAAAGGAGGTACAGTAATTGGGACATGTCATTTTAGAAAAAGGAATAGCGATTGATCTGGTAAAGATTAAGGCTATATTGGAGTGGCTAGCACCAAAAGATGTGCATGCCATCATATCTTTTATGGGACTAACATGATACTATCACATATTTATAGATTTTTTTTCTAAAATAGCTTATCCTATAACTACATTGCAAAAGAAAAGTGTTAAATTTAATTGGAATTAGTAGTGTTATGATAGTTTTGATAAATTAAAAGATTTGTTAACTACAACACCCATACTAAAAGTAGATGATCCAAATAATGATTTTGTGATATGCACTGATGCAATTAAAGAAGGTCTAGGAGGAGTTTTAACTCAGGAAGGACATGTAATTTGTTATGAATCAAGCTAACTAAAGGAACATGAAAAAAACTATGTGTTACATGATTTGGAATAGGTAGCTATTATTTAAGCTCTTAGAATTTGGCAGCATTACCTAATAGGAAATAAATTTATTTTATTAACAAATAATGTGGGATTAAAATATCTATTTGATCGAAAAACCTTAAATGCTCGCCAAGATAGGTGGCTTTCCTTTTTGAGTGAATATGATTTTGAAATTAAGCATATATGAGGGAAGGAGAACATTGTAGCTGATGCATTAAGTAGACAAAAACATCAATTACATTCAGTGTTGATTGGTAATTATGAATATGAGTTTAAAATTATGTTAAAAGAGGCATCAGTCAATGATGAACAATATGGAGAGTGGATGGACAAATGTGGACAACAAAACTTAGGAACAGATGAAAATCTATATCAGATTGATGCAAAAGGATTCTATGTTTTAAAAACAGAATTTATGTGCCTAATCAGTACAACATTAAACATATTATTTTTAAAGAATTGCAGGATAATCCATATGCAAGACACCCGGGGTATCAAAAATTCATAACAACATTAAATCAAGAGTTTTACTGACCCAACATGAAAAGGTAAGCGACAAAATATGTGGCTTGATGCTTCGCTTGTCAATAGGTAAAGGCCATTCATCAACACCCAGTTGGCTTATTGTAGCCAATACCTATACTTGAGTGGAAGTGGGAAACTATAACCATGGACTTTATGACTAGATTACCAAGGACAAAGAAACATAATGATTCTATTATGGTGGTAGTAGATAAATTGAGTAAAGAAACTCATTTTATACCAGTAAAATATACCTATAAAGATGCCAATATAGCTGATGTTTTTATGAAGGAAATTTTTTAGGTTGCATGGCATACCCAAGGCAGTGATCACAGATCGTGATGCTAAATTCACTTCCAGGTTTTGGACGTCATTGTTTAAAGGTATGGATACAAAACTGAACTTTAGTATAGCCTATCACCCTCAAATAGATGGACATAATAAACGAGTGAATCAGGTTCTGGAGGATATTTTATGCATGTATGTAATTAATCAACCGAGTAAATGGGAGGACTGCATTCACCTAGTAGAATTTGCTTACAGTAATAACTACTAGGAATATCTTAAAATGAGTCCTTTTGAGGTGTTATATGATAGAATATGTAAGATACCTTTGAGTTGGGGTAACTTGGAAGACAGGTTGGCCTTAGGACCAGATATGCTAGCTCAAATGGAAGAAATGGTGCGTCAAATCAAAAAGAATTTAAAAAAGACTCAAGATAGACAGAAAAATCGCATAGATAAGAAAAGAACAACTAAGGAATATAAATTGTGGGGACATGTATTTTTTAGGGTCAAACAAAAAAGGAGCAAGCTAAGACAAGGAATTTATGCTAAGTTGGCACCTAGATATGTGGGACCTTTTGAAATTTTTTCTAGAATAGGGCTAGTAGCTTATCAGTTGGTTTTACCTTGTTATATAAGAATTCATGATGTTTTCCATATTTCTTTGTTAAAAAAATATGTTGCTGATCAATCTCATATAATTAATTGGGATAATGTAGAAGTGGAACCCAAGGGAGAATTTCACACAGAACCAATGTGATCCTTGACAGAAGATAAATTCATCTATGGAAGCAGATCATTGTACAAGTGAAAGTACAATGGAAACATTATTCCGAAGAGGAAGCTACCTAGGAGAAAGAGGAAACTATGAGACAAAAGTTTCATGCTTTATTTACAAATTTTGTTGACATTGATTGATAATATTGAACTAGCACCGAGGACGATGTAAAGGTTTTAGAAGGAGAGGATTGTAATACCCCTAACTATTTTTGATATTATTATTACGGTCTTATTTACTTCTTTAATTATCAATAATGAATTAAAATTTATGTATATTTGGAAGTTGGAAGTTGTAATAGATGAACAAAAATTAATAGAAATTTAGGTTTAAAACAGTTAATAAACCTACAACATTCTCTGAGAGAAGTGGACAATATTCAGGAATCGGTTATTTAGTATAAAAGTCCTAGGAAAGACAAGAAAAGGGGGGATTATTTTCTTGGTTATGAGAAATAGCTGTCAGAGATCACCTTGGGTGAAGGCTCTAAGAGAAACTCATGAATAGTACATGGATATCAATGAGCATCATGATGATGTTAGGCTCTATTTTGCAGAACTATCAGTGAGGCATATGAGAATGCCAGGTTCTGAGATAATTTATTCCTGTTAATACTAGTGATGACTTGAAGCTGAGGTGAAACTTTGTTAAACCTAAAGGTCTGGGATAGGGGAAGAAACTGAGAAAGAGGGCTCCAAGTTTCTACAACAGGGTGGTGTGAAGCTATTACACATACCATTTCTAG
Organism: Pseudotsuga menziesii; assembly: GCA_001517045.1. Lineage (NCBI taxonomy): Eukaryota > Viridiplantae > Streptophyta > Pinopsida > Pinales > Pinaceae > Pseudotsuga > Pseudotsuga menziesii. Next base: position 35,097 of record LPNX011116991.1, on the reverse strand, counting down.
ATGAGTACTAGCCTATGAATTCAGTTTCTTAATTGTTAATATTTATTTATTGCTCACATGAGTTATGAAATGTAACACATATGAATAAGGAGTAGTAATAATTTTATCATGCAAATACTGGAAACATATTATAGATTTACTTCATTTATGATTTAAAGCTAGGGTTATGGTTATGATAACAATAGAAAAAAGAATAAAGTGTTTATTTTCTATTTGATAACCCTAATGTTTTTTTCATTATACCTATCCGATTATAGTAATAGTAAGTACATGAATTCATAATCCTAAAAATAAAACCCTAGAAGCAATTACACAAACCTAATCTAAGATTACAGAACCGTTAGTTAGCCAAAGTGTTTTCTAGTTGAAATTGTTTAGTGCTATGTGAAATCTTATTAGTATTTACCAAAACTACATAATATAAACCATGAAATTCTTTTATAAGAGTTAAACCATAATTGCAGCTTTTAACCAAACTATTAGGGGAGAATTGCAATTCTCCATAAACAAGTATTGAGTAAACGTAATTGGAATTATAAACACTTTAAATAAGTTTAGACTAATAATCTTTCGAGTTAGGTAGACCCTAGGATGCTTACATTTTAAGAGTCGAACAGAGGTTTCTTTTAAAAATAGATTAAACCACAACATAATCATTCGAAACATAAAAGTGAAATTTGATACAATGAAGCTGAAAAGAATGAAAGAAGATTCATAATTATAGGAAATATTTTGTTACAGAGTATAACCATGCATAATCTTCACCATAGTCAAAGTATTATTCAATGCCGCTCACCATAAATCCATAATCCATTAAAAACCTAGGAAAATATTTTATCCTTGCATAACCCTTTCAATAACATGTTATGGATTACATAAACTTTGTAAAATTTACCAAAATTACCATTAGTGTTGAATGACCAAATTATTGGGCCCAACTACAGAAAAAATCAGATCTTATTACGACCATTCACATAGTCTCTGTCAAAACCACCTCTTTACCAAAACCATTTACATTTACAACGTCTCTCTTACGGTTTGATTCAGAAAGATAGAACCAGAAGTTTGAGACAACAACTTGCCTCTTGATGTTGGGGAAGAATCCGGTTATAGCGAGCACACCTGCAAAACCAATTTTAGGTTATATAATTTTCAGTAAAAATTTATAACAAGCACATTAGAGGAAATTTCAACTCAAAATGGGCCTTTTAACTTTGATTCAAATTCCATGTCATCATGTGTTAGCTAATGAAATTGCTTTAAATTTGAAATACTGTATAGGTCTTAAACACTTTTTTAATATAAATTTGGGGAAAAACTACCTTTCTTGTTTGTATTTTCGACATATATCTCTGTGTTTTTACTCAAATTTCGATTGGGAGAGCTCGTTGGATGTGGAATTAAATTCCGCATCCAACAAGTACCCACTCGGCATACTTTTGACGGACCTCTCTACCCCAAAAACAAGAAATACCTAAAAAAATATGATGATGATGTCATCATCACATTTTTTCAGGTATTTCTTATTTTTGGGGTAGTAAGGTCCATCAAAAGTATGCCGAGTGGGTACTCGTTGGATGTGGAATTTAATTCCACATCCAATGAGCTCTCCCGATCGAAATTTGAGTAAAAACACGGATATATGTCAAAAATACAAACAAAAAAGTAGTTTTTTTCTTTTCTTCCTCCAAAATTAATAAATATTATTTTATTATTTTAACTATTATTTTATTAGAGGCCCATTTTGAGTTGAAATTTACTCTAATGAATATATACAGCTAGCATGGTTTTTTTATACCTGTAAGTATTTCCCATACGTTGTACAACTGCAATGATTTGTTGGAAGCAAAGACCAACTTCCTTCTCGGAGATGGTGATACCAAACTGTTTGGTTGCCTCTACTAGCGGGTTGGAGCCGAACCCATTCAATGATGGAAACGCAGACCCTGGAACAAATTTCCCATCAGCAAAAGTGATCAATCGACTGAGCGACAGAAAAGGATAAGCTGAGAGGGAAGTTAACCAAACTTTACAGCTGGAGAGAATTCACAGATTTGAAAAGCATTTTATTCTAGTTAAATCACGCCATAGTTGAGTAGTGAAATTTAATTCCTAATTTGATTCTAGATCATGGTCTCTTGTAGTATTAGTTTGTAGATAGGGTTTAAAAATTTCTTTTAGGTGTGGTAGGTTAGGGCACCTACAATAAAGGAAGAAAGGAAACAATTTAGCATTTCTGCTAAGTAAGTTGTCAACATAAAATATGAAGTACTTCTCCCTCAAAGCAAGTACTTACAACTATAAACTATTAAATATTGATAGAGTTGACACTAGATTTACTTAATCTATGTTTTGTTTCTAAAGTAAAAAAACATTATGCATGTATTAAGAGGATTGTTACATTTATATTATAGCCTTGAAATCCTCAAGTTTGGTAGCAAGGGTTTAATTTAAATCTAGACAGGAGTGTTATGGTACGTGTCTGAGTGAAGGGTTCGTATGAAGTACATGAGGAGAAGTACGGAGAAGATAATCATAGAAAAAAAATATAGGAGGATAGGTCACACAGTGGATAAAAATTCCCTAACACGAACCCAAGGATGTGTGAGAATTCTCTAACACGAACCTGAGGAGGCATGTCTCACAATGAAGCACAATGAGCGAACACTAACATAAATAGTGGACAATGTATTGAAACAGATGGACAATGCACAACTAAGGAAGAAGACACATGGCGAAATGTTATTTGTTGGATAGACGACGAAATTGGTACAGTGTTTTTTAAACATGCCTTAAGAGAAAAACAACTATCGGCATAATTATTACTAACAAATACCAATACCAAGAAGGTACAATAGTAAGTCAAAGGTATAGTAAGTCAATAGGTTGTTGTTATTTTTTAAGCTAAATGTAGCACTCTAATTACATCAAATATTGTGGAAGGATTACTTTGATTAATTATTATTTCAAATGTAGACCAAACATCTTTAAAAATGAAAAATTATAGAAAGGATAAAGTGTAACCCACTTAAACAAAAATTTTAAAGTAATTTTCTTGTGATGTAAACTATCTAAGAAATTCTAAAATGTTACAATAAAAAAGTCATTTCATGGAATAATTTACCATATTGCAGAATGCAAAACATAGGAAATGTCATATAGAGCTAAGGTATCAAGTTTGATTATGCCTTGTGAAAATATGATTCATAGCAAGATCTAGGCGATACTGAGAGAAACTTCCTATGGATTGGGGTGTACCACAATAGACAGCTAGACACCAAAAATCAATATTTCCCAATATGCAAGAGAAACCAAACATCTAACACTAAGGGATATTGAATTGTACCTTGTTTTGGACGGTTGAAGTAGATCCCCATTGAGCTTTTCCAATTCACGTTTGATTTAGCAATTCGCTCTCAACAACAACAAACAAGACAAGAATGCTCTATATGATGTGTTAGACCTACTCTAGCATATATATTAATCAATGTATAAGGAATTAAACATATCCATGGATTCAATATTCATTCAATTGCACATTAAATGGATAGGAAAAGATATTTCTATTAATAAAATAAGAGATTACAAGAGTGACAACCTCTGTCGGCATGTCTACGAACCAGAGAAACCGAGTCCTCCACCTGGGCCTCCACCACCTCAATCCTCCATCTCTCTATAGCAAGATCACAAGACAAAGGAAAGCTTGGGAAGAAAACAAAGTACTCCAAAGGGACAAAGGGATGCAGACTCAAGTATAAGAAAACTGAGGAAACAATGGACTATAGTTTATTTTCTCTTCAATTCCTCTTCTTCAATGTACCCAAGGGGTTCCTTATATAGCACTCCAAAAGGGTAATGGAGGATCAAATTCAAGCATTCTCAAGGAATTTGGAAGGCCAAGAGTCAAGTGCTTCAGACTCACATGAGGAAAAATCCAAAACTATTTGGATTTATGCACACATCCTGATGTACGCGGGTTTGAGGTCAAAAGTCATGTGTACATGCGAGTATAGGTTTAAAAGTCGCATACAGTAATAAACGGGGTTTTTTAAGGGATGCACTTGGAACATCAAAGGATAATATAAGTCCATGGGGTTCATAGAGTCTGTAGGGGGATAGGGAAGGGCATAAATATGTGATCAACTAGGTGTGGTAAAATCAGCTATAACAAATGCCCCCTAATGTGTGAGGTTAGAGGGGTAACATGATGGCTGAAGTACATTATAAAATACATCCAAAAAGTGGATTAATGAAGACCTAGGTGGAATAACCATCCATCCATCAGTACAATACAATGATAAATCTCTGCATGTTACTATAAATACATGGAGCAGTCCCAAAGACATAAGAGTACAATGGCCATGAATATGAATGATATACAAAATGTGACATGTGTGGTCGTTTCCACGTACAATATACAATAGATTAGAATCTCCAAAGTGGATGAAGATATACAATGGATCAATATCTCCATAGTCGCTGATGATATACAATGGATCAAGATCTCCATAATGGCTGAAGATATCTGATATACATTGGAATCAAACAACGAGAGCTGAAATCTCATGAACACTAGCACGATCAAGGAGGTAGCATATATGGAATGCCACCAAGCTGGAAGGTCTTCTACACAAATTGCTATGAGTACATGTATTACTATGCGAATAGAGGTTTCAAGGTCAAACATAGTAGTCCATCATCTAATTACCGCTCATTGATATATACCGTTAACAGATGCAAGATCACCCACCGATAATGAAAATGAGAATCAAGGTACATAGTGAAATCTAACAAGTGTGAATAGATGTGATGAGGTCGAACACTTGAAAGAATCCATCGATCAGGGGACATTGATGTATTCCCAAAACTGTCGATGGTGAGAGAACCTACCACTGATGATTGTAAGTCTCAAGGAACTCAAATGAATCTAGACTCTCGTTCCATAATAAACCGTTCTAATGTCAATGGAATGGAATCCGCTGGAAGGAGGGAATTAAGGAATCCCCCATCAACCAACACGAGGTACTCAGCAATGTTGTATAATGTGAAAGAACTCAACAAACAAGATGTGCATAAACTAGTAATAGTACCGGAAATGACCGACATGAAAAGTCAAGATAACTAAGGAATGGCTACTCAGACTTAAACTTCCTTCGAACAAGAGAATAAATTAAAATGGTGACTAAAGGTAGGAAGCATGGACTGGATATGCAAACTGGGATATCTCTGTGACATAGGAGGCATCAACAGAGGCTCCATAGGAACTAGAAGCTTAACCAGTTGGTGGAGATAAACTTAGAGTAACGAGTACAAATCCTAAATTCAAACTAATAACCCAACCAACGGATGTGATATACAGTGCTCTTTTCGAAGGAGACATGACTCAACGGATGCCAAAGATAACATCTTTTATTGTCTATATTTTTGGTTTTTTTGTTTATTTTTTGGACTTTTTCAGATATTTTGAAAATCTTGAAAAAGAATAAAAGTTCTTTATAGTACAAATCTAGGAGGATATGAGTTTCGTAAGACAAGAAAACTAGTTCCAAGTAGTGGAACATGCCTATGCTCAATGCAAGGATATATGTGCAAGATAATGACACTCAGGGGAAGGTATCCTCCCGATAAAAGGGATGATCAAGATGCAAAAGATATGTAAAAGGGTCTACTTGGCTAGACATGAGACAAGCTCGAGCTATATGGATAGTAACTCAAATTCAAGGAACCCACATATACCTCAAGAAGGAAAAAAAAACACATGAAAATGAAATTACAACTCAAAATATACAAGGGAGTCTCGAGAGAAATGGGCAGCATAAAGTTCAAGAGGAGTATGAAGCTATTTCTCAAGGATGTGGTGGGACTAAAAAAGGGACTCCCGCAACCTAAAGGAGAAATGTTAGCATGGGCACCAAATGCAATATGGGATCTAACTAGGGCACCCATGTATAGGAAAGCTCTACCATTCACATAACTCCACTTCTAACAACAACATGAAGGGTCCGTGACATCATGGAATGGGTTTGTACTTAAGGATAAGATGAAATGGTCATAAGGTCATCCAAAATGTAGGAGGATATGAAATCCTAACGTATATGCCAGTTTAGACATGATACCTTAAATACACACAAAAATATCAAAGAACTCGTAGAGAGTGTGCAAAACATGGACCCTACATGACAACAATATTAGTGCAAAACAACTGGAAACAATCAATAAAGAGTCCATACAATAGGATGTATGGAGGATTGTACATGACAGCTACATCCAAAGGAAACAGTGTAGTAGCCAATGGGACATAAGAAGGAATGTAAGGTGTAGACCCAATTCTCGCGTATCCACCACCACCCCTGTGAGGGTGAACACCAGTGTTAATACTGGATGAAGGGAGCAAAAATCCTTTGCAAATGGAGTAGAGGATGGAATATGACCACACTCAAATCTACGAGCAAGATAAGGGGCCGTGGTGCACCCCAGTCCAACACCAGGGTCCGCACTAGGACCTAGAGTAGGTGACGGGATACTAGTAGTGATATCAAGCATGCCGAACATAAAAGGACCTGAACTCAAGAGAACATAAATATACTCGAGTAACCGTGATCCCTAAATCTAACTAGCGCACAAAGGGCACACTCCTAAGAGAATCTATAGCCAAAATACAAGCAAGCCAAGGGAAGGATAAATTATCTCCCAAATGTAGCAGGTATGTCTCTCTTGGGAGAGGCTCGAAACTCCCATACACTACAAGTAGAGGTATGTAACCAATTATAGTGGCCCTCAGCTTCAAGGCATAAAGCGACTGTTTTTTTCAACCCCTACCTGGCTAGGACACCTACATAATAACCTCTGCAAGTACGCCCTGTGATACCTAGGTAAGGAAACTAAGGTCACCCCAATATAATCAATGCTTAGGTGGACAGTCGCAGGCAAGATCGACCGTATGGGTAGAGTAGCAAATCCTGAAACTCAAAATAGCCCCTAGATATGAATATGATCCTAGAAATATCTTTGGTGCTCACAAAAGTGACCAAGGGCTATTCCAATAAAAATTTCTCGCGTTGCCTCGTGCTTAACTCCTGTGTAAGAGGAGCATCCTGAGAAACACTAATTATACCAAGGATTTCACACTCTGACTTGGACATACACCTACTTGTTGTTGTTTAGTAGTCTTGGAGAATTATCTCACATTGAACTATTCCAAGACCCTAAAACCTAATCTCGTTGATGAACCCTATCAAATAAAAATGTGTAGTTCATTTTAGTTAAGCGTTGATTTTAATGGATGTAATTACTCAAAGGGAAATGGCCATGAAACTAATGATATGAAGACTCAACAGTGAAATAAAATTGCACACCTAACAAACAATGCCAAGTGCAATCTTGTCGAATGTAAAATGGGGTATGCCACTACATGAGATGCATAAAAAAATCTTCCTTTCTGAATGCCAATGCAATACTTCCTATATGAAAATCTAACTATGATAACAACAAGCAAACCTAATGAAGTACTGTTCCAATGCAAAATGCAAGAGATGCATAAGTATGTAAAAGAAAAATACTTTTGTATTTTTTGCAATACTTGAGATATGTAAGCAAATAAATGACTCTACAATCCCCAGACCCTGCAACCACTCACAAACAACGTCCAAGCAAGGAACCAAGGTAAAAGAGACCTAATGCACTAATCTCAAAACAAAAGATGGATAAATGGATGACAAGAACAAAGCCTAAAAAATAAACAAAAAGAAATCTCTAGTAAGAAATAGAGGATCTATACAAAAACCAGAAGCATCCAAGAAGACTCGGTAATCATCAGAACTCACTCAGCAACACTTAATCCTCCCACAAAGGCTCAAAATGAAATCATACACAATTGTTCTCAGTAAAAGGGTGTACATATGCAACTGTTCAAGGAAAACCCACGTGTATACGTGACTGTGAATGCAAAACCCACATACAGGAAGAAAAAGATAGAAAAATAGGGAAAACAGACAAGATAAGACAAATTTTTACTTCTTTAGGACCCTACTGGGCAAACATGCCCCTAGAACCGACACAAGAATATAGAAATCAAGAGAAATTCAAGTACATCGAATACCAAAAACCCCAAAGAAAAACAACTAGGAACTCTCCCCGGTGGAGTCGCCAATTCTGTTACGGAGAAAAACTTCCTATGGCTTGGGGTGTACCACAACAGAGAGCTAGACACCAAAAATCAATCTTTTCAAATATGCAAGAGAAAGCAAACATCTAACACTAAGGGATATCAAATCGTACCTTGTTTCATACGGTTGAAGTAGATCCCTGTTGAGATTTTCCAATTCACACTTTCTTTAGCAATTCACTCTCAACAACAAGAAACAAGACAATAATGCTCTATATGACATGTTGTACCTACTCTAACATATATATTAATCAATGTATAAGCAATTAAACATATCCATTGATTCAATATTCATTCAATTGCACATTAAATGGACAGGAAAATATATTTCTATTAATAAAATCATAGATTACAAGAGTGACAATCTCTGTCGACACATCTAGGAACTGAAGAAATCGAGTCCTCCACCTGGACCTCCACCACCTCAATCCTCCATCTCGATAGCAAGCTCACAAGACAAAGGAAAGCTTGGGAAGAACACAGAGTGCTCCAAAGGGGCAAAGGGATGCAGACTCAAGTATAAGCATACTGAGGCAACAATGGACTATAGTTTCTTTTCTCTTCAATTCCTCTTCTTCAATTTATCCAAGGGGTTCCTTATATAGCACTCAAAAAGGGTAATGGAGGGCCAGATCCAAGCATTCTCAAGGCATTTGGAAGGTCAAGAGTCAAGTGGTTCGGACTCACATGAGGAAAAATCCAAAACTATTTGGATTTATGCACACATCCTGATGTAAGTGGTTTCGAGGTCAAAATTTGAATGTACACATGACTATAGGCTTAAAAGTCACGTGCAACAATAAATAGGGGTTTTTAAGGGATGAACTTGGAACATCAAAGGATAATATAAGTCCTTTGGGTTCATATAGTCTGTAAAGGGATAGGAAGGGGCATAAATATGTGATCAATCATGTGTGGTAAAATAAAATCTAAAACTAGGATCTAAGGGAATCCTCCCAACTCAATATATTCACAAACTATGTCAAAAAAGAGTGAAAAGAGCAAAATTAACACACATAGATGGCACCAATAACTGAACTTTCTATTATTGTACATCATGTAAATATGTGTGGTACATATTTATAATACAATTTGACAAAATCATTATCCTTAGGAGGAAAATTGGTGGCATACATGTGGTAGGATTATATTGGACCTCAAACCCCCATAGGTTGACCAATAAGCTCCCAAACCACCTCAAACAGTCATGAATGGCCATATGAACATGGGTGAATAATTATAGGACATACATAAGTGTAGGATAGGCATGGTGGAGTGCATGGGTGACTTGGAGTGGCTCTAGGAGACATTTAATGGTCCAAGAGGGCCAAAAACCACCCAAATACATGCATGGGTGCCTTTGGTCAAGCCAGTTCCCTATTTTAAGGAGTAGGAGTGCCCCAAGGACTGAAATTACATTAATGAGTGTTCTAATTCTCTTACTTGACCAAAAATAGGTTTCTTGGGTGCATTAATTAGTCCAAAACCCTCATATACCTTGCTAGACCAACATAACCAAGGTTTGGACAATATGACATAAGTACAAGAAAAATGAAAATCTGTTCTAGGTTTATGTGACCATGGTACTAGTTGGTATGATTCTATAACACCCCCCCTTAAGCCTAACTTAGTGTAACCAAATAAAAAATTGAGGCCTTGGCAACTGAGGCTCAAGTCACCTCTAAAAAAAATTATTTGTCCATGTAGTTAAAAATGAGGAAAGAGGCAAAACCTCATGGGGAAAATTCTCCCTCAATAATGGGCATGGCACAAATATGATCAAAATATATTCAACATGTTTTATTCCTCACTTGAATGAGATTAATGAACAACTTCTTGGTGATAGACTTGGTGAAGATGTTGTGGATGCCAAGATCATGCACCAATGCATCAATGTGTTGTAGACAAAGAACATGTGGAGAGGCCCCTTGAAGGTCATCATTTTTTGATGGAGGAGTGTCATAAGAATTATTTTTCCTACAACAATACTCAGATCTAGAAGCATAATCAATAATGGAAAATATTTCTCTACAAACTCTTTCCCAAAGAGCATCAAAATACTCAACAAAATCAACTTCATGTGTAGTTTCCCTATCATGAATTAAACCATGAATATTCTTCCCAATTTGATGAAGCACCTTCATAACTCTATAAAAACACTCATGAGGCTTTGAAATACTATAATAGAAGTCATATAAAACATAAAATATCATAGGTATAGTGTCTCCATGAGAAAATGGGTCCATAGTGGGAAATGAGTGGGCAACTAGATCACACTGACAGTTGAGCGAACTTGGATGGTATAGAGATTTGAAATTTGAAACATAGTTGGTGAGATCTAGTATAGACATGTGTAATATAAGTGCCATGAAGGAAAATTACATGGCTTTCTAACCAATGGCTATATGCAAGACATATAAACTACATACACAAGTGACATGGTATTCGAAACAATGCAATTTTGAGATTTTCCAACTAGCGAACTTGAGGGTTGTTGGGTATTTTGGGAATAAAATGGTTGAGGAAATGAGTTTGAATGTAATAAACAGCTTATATTTCTTTATATCACCTTCATAATCATAATAGGAAGGATCTTAATGGAGTGGGAAAGAGATTTTAGAAGACAAGTCGGAAAGTAGTGAAAAATGACCAGTTTTTTTAGGAAACTTTGGTGAACTGTTTGGGGTTTCTTCCAAGGAAGGGATGGAGGTTTAAAAATATGATATATCATGCTGTAAATCAGAAATAAATATATGTGAAACAAATATATGAGAAACATTTTTATCCCTATTACCCAAAGCATACAAGTGCTTACCATCTTCTTGCTCCAAGGAGAGCTTGTGCTCCTCTCTTATTGTAAAATATGGAACATCAATATTGTTGTCTTCAAGGAGCTTGGTCATGATGTCCATATTACTTCTGAAGAAATATTTTTTATGATCTTGATATTCCTTCTGAAGAAATATTTTTCATGATGTGAACCTCTGCAATAATTACATCTAGGCTTTTCTCTCTTACTCTTCATCCTCTTGGCTTTCGAATCCTCATCAGTTGAACTTGAGCTTTCTACATATGAATGCTTCTTCTCCTTCACTCATTGTTGCTTCAAATCCTTGGATTTATTCTTTCCTTTGGCTTGATTCAAAACACCTGTAGCAAGGGATTTATCCTTGGTGGATTTGATGGTACCCATTTGAGCTAACATGTCTTATTCCTGAGTCAAAGACTCCATGAAGTCTGATAGTCGAAGCATTCTCCAATTTTGAACTTTCATATTTCCTGAATGGAATGTCGAGACAAACAACGAATACTTAGGAATTATATTTCAAAGGATAGAGAAGATCATATTCTCTTATTTCTTGTTGATTCCACATTGTTTCATCTGAAGCACCAACGACTTGAACTTTGTGAACAAATCCTGGATCGTCTCAAAGTGAGTTGGGCTGAATGAGATCAACTGATTTTCGAGTTGTTTTCCTCTCATCTCATTAGTATTCCAAAATAGTGACTCAAGACTGAGCCAAACTTCATTGGATGTGCTAATACTGTCTACATGGAAGAGAAGGTCCCTCAAAATACTGAGGAAAATCATCTCGAATGCTTCATCTAATTTGAACCACTTATACTATGAAACGAGAACTCGACACAGTTCTCGTTTTTCTCTCTCCAAATTTTAGTAGCTATTTTTACCTCCATTTAAAAAAGGGTTGATACCAGTATCACACATTTTTATTTTCAAGCATTTTTTTGGCGTTTGAATAATATTTGTTGTAAAATATTATTACTTATTATTTTCAAGTGTGTTTTTTAGACATTTAACAAAATAACATACATTTAGAAGAAAATTATATTGAAAAACATATATATTTTGCAATATTTTTCTCTAAAATAAGACATTTTAATAGGCAAAATAAGACTTTTTTATTGACAAAATTCTAAGAAATTCTAGAAAATAAAGACATTTACTACCATTTTCAATGTATTTTCATAGAATTTTTGTATAAAAATGATACTATTTCATATAGTATTCCCAAATGTTACGATTCACATAAATTCACTAAAAACTATACCATATACTTGTAAATAACATATGAAAACAATATATATCGAAATTTTATTTCTAAAATAAAGTGTGAAAGTCAAAACAATACTAATATATCTTATCAAAAAGTTGTCAAATTTAAGATTTTCTTCAAAACATTAAACTAATCAACAATGTCATGCAAGCCAAATTCTTCATCGAAATTGGAATTTTCTGGAGCCTGGCTTTCCTGAGGGACATCAATGTCCTTTTCCATTGGGTATTATATGTCTCCAAGATTCCCAAAGTGCTCATTTCCATGAGAGATATCTGCAAAAAAAAAAAAACATTATAGTAAAAAAAAAACATTATATTAAAAACAATTTAAAAAAAACATTAACCTACCTAACTACCAGTTCACACCAAAATTATATGTTATCCATGGATTCATGCAATGCATTAGCTACCACTGATCAATTTGTCAACGTTAAGTTATATTTTATATTCTTGCTTTCTCTCTCACNATAAGCTCATATATATTAAGTAATTCTCATTCTTAGTAGTGGTTGATTCATATATATTTCTATATCTTGGTTAACTCTAATTAAAAATAAATAATAAGTTCATATATAATAGTTCTAAATCATATATACTTCTAAATTTTATTAACTTTAATTAGCAATAGCTAATGTGTCCCGTATACTTATTATTTAATTAACAATCTCTTTCTTTATCTTTCATGGTATTTACTGAATTAAAATGGATTTTTTTACTTGTCTCTTCATGGATAATTTCTAGTGCAATTTCCTACAATATCCTATCATCAGGTTATGGTGGAAACATAATATTTGTAAAGTATTTGAATATCAAATCATAGATCCAAAACATTTGAAAAGAATATGCATGAAAAAGGAAGAGTTTCACATAAGGATTACTACATTTGAAGGGTAACAAGTGTGTTGATGATAACTGTGATACTAGTGTTGGATTGCTCCAACCATGAAATACTTTTAACCTAATTGAAGGTAAGACACCTAAAATAAATGGTGATGTACATGAGAGTGTATATCCCAAAATATCCCCACGTATAGCGCTCCTTCGCATTTCCGTTCACATCAAGTGACAATATTCTTTCTCTTCATTCTCGTTCAATGAAGATGGCCAAAATAGAAATGGAATGAACAAGGAACATAGATGCTCTTAACAAAAGAAAATGTGTGGCTGGATGGAAACAAATAAAACACCAAGCAAGCACCTTATTTTACTTGGCTGCTATCTAGCTAAGAGTTGGAGAATGAATCCATAGATAATAGTAAATATTAAGTAATTCCATGATGTATTCAACTTCCAAAGGATGCATCACCTAGAGGTAAAACACACATATATCACACATCACACAGAGATATTCATAGAGGAACGCATTAAGTAACTCGGAAAATAATAGGTAATTTATTCTTTGGTTAAGAGCATCCAATGGCATGAAGGGGAGCTCCTCTCCCTTGGGCAGCCAAAGGGCCACCCTTCACTGGCAGCATGATTTTCAGAATCACGCCGCCAGTGAAGGGCGGCCCTTTGGCTTCCCAAGGGAGCAGAGCTCCCCTTAATGCCCCTTCCACCACGTCCGTAGTGGCATTAAGGGGAGCGCAGCTCCCTTGGGCAGCCAAAGCGTCGCCCTTCACTGGTGGCGCTTTATCAAAAGATTACTTGAAACCTTAGTGGCCAAACCATCAAGTTCTAATACAAAGAAGCTTTAGGGATTGCAATTTGAAATATTTAAAAATGGGTTTTTCTTTAAAACTTCGAGCCTACTTATTCAATTCTACCTAGTTATATTTTCAAGCCTTGTAATAGTGATGTGTTATTTGAACTTATATTTCACCTTTGATATAGCATTGACATGGTTAAGAATATTCTATAGATTTTCGGTGGTAATGATTCTAGGTATCATAATCTGGATGATTAATAATATTTTAAAGGCCAACATTGTGACCAACTTTAAACCAATGAATATTATTAGTTACTGAATTGATTGTTTCACTTACCAAGAGGGAGATACTCATTACATATAACATGCTTCTGAGAAGTGGTCTCGAGTTTGACATTTAGAGCATCATCTCTACATAAAATCCTAAGTTTTCGTTTGCACATCACTCTCACCAAACGCTATGTGAAACCATTAAAACCACTCTATTCTCCATGAAAGACAAGATCTAATATGATTATATGTTATTGGAGAATAAGCTTTGTTTTATATTGCAGGGACATTTGACGTGGAAACAACAAGTGTGTTAAATCAAAAGGGGAAGCAACCGAGTCTTTCGCCAAGTCTGCCATCTGCCAACAAAATAAAGAGAAGGAACAGTCGTTAAAAATACTATGCGCGAAATATAGAGGATGCATTTACTATATTAAGAGATCAAGCAATAGCCATATATTAGGAGATTGTAGATATTCGCCATTATAACTCCCACAATTTTAATGACCTTCTGTTTCACACAAAGTGCCAAGTTTAAACCTCGAACTGTTGTCACCGTTCAAGCATTGATTTCACAAAATCTTAATATTTCAGCTCATGAAAATACATCATCTTTTTGTCACATTTCCAGCAAATAGAGGAAGTCGATGACTCACCAACCTGCAATAACTTACAGTGAATTATAACCTTGATATTCTACCATAATTTCACCACATTTCAAGGATTAGTTCACGTAAAAAGAGGGTTGTGGAAGAGCGACACCAAGAAGCAAAAAATGGTGAGCAATTTTAAGATCATTGCCATATCATCTTTTAACCTTCTAACCTTCTAGAGTAATTGTATTTTACTTATTTGGACAGTTTTACAAACTAATATTTTAATGTATGTTTTGAAGGTGCAGGTAAAAGAGGAAGTATGGAATGTGATGAAGGAAATGAAATTTATGCTATGATCATGGTTGCCGGTTTACCCATTCGAAGAGGATATAATCACAAAAGACACAAGCACTGCCCTTCATCCAGTGGCATTAAGGGGAGCTCCGCTCCCTTGGGCAGCCAAAGGGTCGCCAGTGAAGGGCAGCCCTTTGGCTTCCCAAGGGAGCGGAGCTCCCCTTAATGCCACTGGATGAAGAGCGGTGCTTGTGTATTTTGCGATTATATCCTCTTCGAATGGGTAAACCGGCGACCATGATCATAGCATAAATTTCATTTCCTTCATCACATTCCATACTTCCTCTTTTACCTACACCTTCAAAACATACATTAAAATATCAGTCTGTAAAACTGTTCATTCCACCACCTCCGCAGTGGAATTAAGGGGAGTGCAGCTCCCTTGGGCAGCCAAAGCACCGCCCTTCACTGGCAGCGTGATTCTCAGAATCGCACTGCAAGTGAAGGGAGACGCTTTGGCTACCCAAGGGAGCTGCGCTCCCCTTAATGCCACTGCGGAGGTGGGGGAAGGGGGAGGCATAGGGCGAGGAGGGTGGAGGGGAAAGATGCAGGAGGGAAAGGGAGGCTCATAGGCAATGAACTTTATGCAGGAAGTGAACTCTATGCATCTGAATTTAGAGAAACCTGGTCATTGAATTTAGAGCATCTGAATTTAGTTGTGATAATATTATATAATGGTTGGATCATATAAGCCCCGTGTTGTTAGATAATTCATATAATTACATAAACTTAGTGAAAGGACAAGGGTTTATTGCCACTGACCAAGAGATGTATTTAGCCAGCTTTGGAAGCATACTAACCACACATGTTGTCAAAGATAACAACTATAACTTTCACATCTCTCTCTAGATCCTCTGCGTGGGCAACCCAACTATGCATTACATGTGTTCTACAGGTCTCACTCAATTTTTCTCCCAACGAGCCCATTTTTCTTAGGAACAGTCTTGGAAGATAAAGAAGTAGCCCCAACCACTTACAACTTAGAGAGCTCTCAATCTCAATTTTCCATGAGTGAAATGGGTACCACTGCAGGATATGGTTAGGGCAAGGATGCTGGGCCAGATGATTTCTTTGAATCTATAGGCTCTGGTACTCTCATTAGTGGGGATGCTGGTTCAAGATCAAGGAATTATTGGTAAACAACAGAATAAAGTTCAACTTCATGTGACTTTGCTCCTGGCCCTTAAACTAAGTAACATGGTTATGGTTTTGAGCGATGGATGTTACCTATACACCTAAAATTGGATCCATGGATCCAAGACTAGAACCGATCGAAGGTAAGCTGGGGTTATTTTTATAAATCTACAAGATCTTTTCATTTTGATAAAATCCTAAAACTTGAGTCCACAGACCATCGCAATTCGCAATAATAAATTTAAAATTCCCCTCTATAACACTATCACAATCGGTCCCACTTATTAAAGAAAAGCATCAAATTAAAGAGTTTATAAATCAGATATCAAAGACCAGATCAACCAGCGATAGAACAGAGTATATAGCCTTCTTTTTAGAGCATTCTTGGAAACAAGTATCCTAGAATTGAGTAAGAAAACTTGCTTGAACATAATATTGTAAGTAAGATTCATGCTACTCTAACAGCTCCAACTTCTATGACTTTTACAACTTCTACCTGGACAATATTGGGCGAACCTTTTTAACTCATGAACTCATACCTAAAAAAACCATAACAGGTCGATGTTACCACCTTTTGAACTCATAATGGTGGGACCAGTGGAGCCTTTAACACACGTACCGGTGAAACTATGTCTGCTTGTCCGATTCAATTGAAACAGGAGGGTTGTTACCGCTGCAGATTCATTTGGTCCGGCTGATGCGAAGGCATAGAGTAATCAAACCATCTAAAATAAATAATAGATTTTCAGTTTTCTTTTTAATCTATCTATTTCCACCCAACCTAGTAAATCCAGCTCTTTACTTTTACAGGAATAGCTGGGTAGCTCTTTGAGGGGCCAACCAACCACAAAAACATAAATGAAAAGAATAATAAATCCTTCCTTTCACTAAAGGAATAAGGAAATAAATGAAAAGAATAATAAAGCCCTCCTTTTCTCTAACCTTCATAACTGGTGAAGTAAGGAAGAACTGCCACGCAATCAATCAATAGGCACTTATCTATTCGAGGCATTGATATTAAATTTGAATAATGAAGTAGAATAATAGAGTAAGATATCTATAAGAATGTTTCCTCTTCATGGCAGGCTGTATAATTTTGTCTGTAATTTTGTCTTTTGATTTGCTCCGAGTCTTTGCAAGAAGATTGTAATGATTTTAATAGTTTTTTCTATCATGCAAATGATATTTATCATGACGTTCCAATTGTGAGAAAAAGATATTCCTTATTTGTTTATGTCATGGGGTTAAAGAAATCCAAGGTTATATAATATTTATATATTACATATCAATTGAATAATATTTGTGATGATTTGAGATATGAAAAATGTAAATCAAATTTTAAACAAATCCAAGGTTATATATATTTATATATTAAGTTTCAATTAAATAATTTTTGTAATGATTTGCACTATGAAAAATGTAAATCAAATTTTAAATGATGTTTGATAAATAATGGACATAAAAATGAGAAAAAAAAATTCCTGCTTTGTTTATGTAATGGGTGTTAAACAAATCCAAAGTTATAAAATAATTATATATTACCTTTCAATTAAATAATTTTTGTAATGATTTGCACATAAATAATGGCCATAAAAATGAAAATTTAAGATAAAAATGGAAAATAGTTTTAAAAAAAAAAATTAACTCTTTTTTTTACAATTTATTTTGAAAATGAATTCTATGTAATAAGAAACTTGTCCATGTATTGAAGGTTATAGTTATAATTTAACATAAATATTATCCACAATGAGTTATATGACTATTTGATGATTAAGGTCCACTCAGACCAACTTTGGTCTATCGAAACTTAAGAAGGACAATACTTGGTTTACTTGTCAAGAAGCTTTCCAAGCTCACTATAGTTTTGACAAGTTACAAGGATAAAGGAAGATCAAATGTGGGGGTAAGCAAGGCACTCCAAGAGAAATTGATTTTCATTGCCCATAAAGTTTTAGGAATAGACCAACACCATGTTCCACTATAGAGTTCATGAGAGTTCATTTTAATCTTGCCTATATTAATTTTCTTCCAAGTTAGGATTAACTACTTCCTTATAGTATCTTAATTTCTAATCTTTTTAGTATAATGTTTTTTTTTTTTAAATTTTTTTTGTATAACGTTTTATTAGGGGGATATATGGGTTGGAAGGGTTCATATTTTTATTTTTAAATGCAATGTTGTTAGGGTTTTGGGGTTTAGAAAGGGGGAGGGGTGTTTAATAATTTTTTATTTTATTTTGTAACTATATTGTTGTAGAGAGGTTAGTAGGGGGAGGGCGTTTTATATGTTTTAATTTTTTTTTTAAATGTATTGTTGTAGAGAGGTCAAGGGGGGTATGAGGGGTTTAAATTTTTTTTTAAAATTTTATTTTAATGTTGGGTGAGTTGGGAGGTTTAGGAAGGCTAGATGGCATTCAAGTAGGTTAAAAATTAAAATTAAAAAAAAATAAAAAATAATCAAAACTACACATCCTAGGATAGGGGGTAGGTCTTCCTTCAATTAACACTACACCCCTTCACAAAAAAAAAGTTTCAAGATGGGAGTCTAGATCCAGAAGGAATATGACAGCTCAAATGATGGGCATAGAGGTATACTAAGATGGTGCACCCATTGATAATAGAGAAGAATATAGGTCATCTACATCTTCATCCAGTCCTTGATATGTAGAAAATGTAGATTCTCGTGGGCTGTAAGAATCCATGAATGAATTTGAATAATTTCAAATGAAACATTTTAGATGTTTTTTATTAGTATGATGTTTGTAATTGAAACTTTGAAGGAGATTTTGATTATTTATATGAATCATTTGTTCTTGTATGGTCTAATATATGATTTTATTATGAATCACATCATATTTTCTTTGATTTTATATGGTGAGAGTGGTGAAATTAATTAAGAAATATTTTTGTTTGTATAATGTGCAAGTTTAAAAAAAGTTACAATTTATCTTCTGGAGAAAAAAATATTTTTCCAATTTAGGGGTTAATTTTAAAGTTTTTGTAAACCACAGTATGGGATGTTTATGCCATGGCTCTGTTTTCAACCCCGAAAAAAAAACATGTATACTGGTATCAACACTTTTCTATTTGGGGGTGTTTTTATTGTTTTTTTTGCAAAAATTATCGTTTTTATGCCTAGAGTTCTCGTTCTTAGTATAAAGTTCTCGTTTCATAGTATAAGTGGTTTTTGTTGAAGTACTTTGATTTTTCCACAACAGAGTTGGGATCAGTATCAGTTCCCATGGTTACTCTGTAGAGGCCTTTCGATCTCAACTAGATCACTATTTCATCCTTCCATTCAAAATAATTGAATGGGGTAATCAATACATGACTCTGCTCCATTTTTTCTTGCTCAGTGAGTGACAAAGAGAATGGAACTACCTACAATGCAAACTCTCAAATTTTTCTGGAAGAGGCCCTAAAATAAAACTCAAACTATATAAATTTTACTTTCATATCCAAATAAATCTAATACCATGTGAAAATATGATTCACAACAAGATCTAGGAGCTAAGGGAATCCTCACAACTCAATATATTCACAAACTATGCAAAACAAGAGTGGAAATATAAAAATTAACACACAGAGATGGTGCAAATAACTGAAGTTTCTATTATTGTGCATCATGTAAATATGTTTGGTACATATTTATAATATAATGGGAGAAAATATTTATCCTTAGGAGGAAAATTGGTGGCATACATGTGGCAAGAATAGATTGGACCTCAAACTCCCCTAGGTTGACCAATAATCTCCCAAACCACCTCAAACGGACACAAATGGGAAAGTGAACATGGGTGAAGCATGCTAGGACATAAATGAGGGTAGGATAGGTATGGTGGATTGCATGGGTGAGTGGGAGTTCCTATAGGAAACAATTAATGGTCTAACAGGGACAAAAACCACCCAAATACATGCATGGGTGCCTCTGGTCAAACTAGTTCCTTGTTTTAAGGAGTAGGGGCACCCCAAGGAATGAAATTTCATTAATGAAGTATCTCATGCTCTTGGGTGCATTAATGATTCCAAAAACCCCATATACCTTACTAGACCAACATAGCTAAGATTTGGACCATATGACATAAGTACAAGACAAATGAAAATGTGTCATAGGTGTATGTGACCATCGTACTAGGTGGTATGATGCTCTAGCATGCCTCTTAGTAATTCAAGAGATAGTTATAGTATATATATATAAAATCAAAAGCTTAAAAGTAGATGACAATAAATATAAACAACACTAACACCTGAGAAAATGAAAATATCATCATGACAACCTATAAAACATGGGTAAGTATATAAGGCCACTTAATCTGTATGAAATGTTCTTTACTCAACAATATACACTGTTGTAAAATTTCCTTGTTGTTTTATGAGTTCAAAGCTAAAGATAGCTTTGGATTTAGTATAAAATCTGATATGTTGCTATACATATTAATCAAATTGAAAAAAAAACAATTCGATAAAATTTTCAACCTGGAAAAAATATTCCAAGGAACTAATCTCAAGTGAGCCTTTGCATTGCTTCCTTGAGCATGAGTTTTTTCTTGGACTTTGTTCTTGCCTGAGAATTATTTCCCATAATGCCACCTATATATTATCTTTCGTATTCATCAAACTTGTCATTGAAATTAGCCTTCTAGAAGAGTACTAATTTATTACTGGGCTATACAATTTTGATTTATGTAGCATTGATTGATGAATAAAACATACCTACTCATAACAACATAATTGCACACCTTTAATCCCTCAACAATTTTTCTAGATTTCATTTTGTCTTGGTTTTTACCAGAAGCCAAGCACATAGAATTTGTTATCTTTTTGTGCACGGTCTACAATAAATATTTACACAATACAAAAGCTAAGCATATTAATTTTCTACAAAATGCAATCACACATTACTTAGAAATTGAACTTCTGTAAATTTTTCCATGAAATAGAGATTACAAGTATACATATTGGTCCAATGCATGCATTCCCCTTGACAATTGCATATTGGATGTCCATTTTTATACAAAGTGTAGAAATCCATACTAACAAATCTATTGGATCAACATCATGTGTAATAACTATCAATTGAGCTTTACTTTGATAGACTATAAACAATAATTATAAAAAATAAGGACAAATAAATTCAAAAGTCAAGAACCTTAAAAAAATTCATATCATATATATGTGAACAATTACAATCACAATCCTTGCTCGAAGGGGTAATTTACATGATTAATCCCACATTGCACAACGATCTTCTCTTCTGCCTTACCATGGGATTCTCTAGATTCCTTTCGTTCTTTTGCAGCTTTATCTTCTAGCCTATATCTAAGGACCATATTATAAAAGTTGGAAACTACATTAAAACAAAAAAGGGTATGAGACAAAATAACCAATATACATTACAAGACAATTAAAAAAAAAAACATCAGATAATAGGAAATATAACGATACACATAGTATGAGAAGCTATAAGTAAGAAACAAAAAACATGAATGCTTAAGATATTATTTCATAATTAAAAGGAGAAAACCATTTCTCCATAATTAGAAGTCCAAAAATAAGTTGAAAGAAAAAAAAAATGCTTGAAAAAAGTATGAGTGCAATATAATGTTGCTTCACGACTATGCATGTTCATAGACAATGTTAAAAATCATATAGACTTTTTAGGGAAATAAAATTGAGTTTGTGTTGTACCTCAAGGAAATAAACAACAAGTTTTGCAAGGAAGAAATGATGGGCCAATTGTTTAATTGATTTGTGTAACTAATCACATAAAGAGTTGAGTAATTAGGCATAATTGAATTGTTAAATCACTTACAACAATACTTAGAAATAAATTCCTAAATGACCATTTTTAATAACGTTTTAATAGAGGAGCTCCTATAGAGCAAGTAGGTTTACAATCACACACACACACACACACACACACACACACACACACACACACACACACACACACACACACACACACACACACATGCACGCACGTGCTTGCACGTACACACACACACACGTATTCTTGACTACAAATTTACAAACTTTAGGGTTACCATACCCCTCAGGAAGCATCCATTGAACAAGAGTATACTTTGAAATCAATGTAAAGTATGTAACATAAGACATATAAGGAAGGAAAGTAGGTAAGATAGAAATAGAAATAGTTTCAGAAACTTGGTGGGTGATTCGAGTGGATGTTCATACATGTAACTTTTAGTCTTTCTGATGTTGAAATATAGTGCACACAATGGTACTCAAGGCATACATTCTCTTTTCAGCCTTGTCTTCACTGTAAGACGTGAAGGGTGGGAACTTATATGAAGTTTGAATGGTACAAATAGTTTTAAAAAAGGGTATGAACTTTGATATAGTAAGATTGCAATTAAAATGAATCTTAAAGACATAGCTTTCTTAAAAGTGAATCATGAATGTTCACATCACCAAGAAGCTTGCATTTTTCAATGGAGTAAATCTCATTGTCCTGCTTTGTAATTCTGTCGAAATGAGACTCATGAAGTTTTAGAAATATTGTTGGATAGAATCTATTAAATCTCGGTAGCTCATTTGGTTAAGGTGTGGGTCTCTCCAGAAAGGTGATCTAAGTTCAATTCCCTTAGGGATGATTTAGTTGGGAGGAGACACCTAAAAATTCCAACCATCATAAGGGTTGGTGTGGCCCAGGCCAGGTGAGATCCTCGGGTGAATTTAACGGCTTACACAATAGGATTTGAACCTGAATTCTGACGTTAGAATTCGACGTCATCCAATATTTTGCACGGATGTGTCAGACAGTAATCAATCAACAAAATGCCGATAACAAAATATTTATAGCGCCGTCGAATCTCCGATACTCAGGCATCGGATTTCCGACCCTTGTAGTGGCGGTTATTCGACACTTTCTTGTAAGATCTTCGACGTTTGTGAACCTAAAAATTTCGGTTATCTGACCCCTGAGCGTTGGATATCCGACATGCAGTATAGATTTTTTTATAAAAAAAAATTTAGGTTTACATGATTTTAAATTTTATGGTCCCATACTTTCAACGGTAACTATGTTCAAGGTGTTGAATATCCGACGCATGTCCATTATAAATATAAATTGTTTTAAACATTTTGACATGTTTGTTGTAGAAGCGATGAACAATTACGAAAATTATTTGTTCCTCGATGAACGTTTTTAGGAATTGTTTTATTCTTCAATGGGCGGTTGTGGGAATTTTTTTTTTCATCGATAGACAGTTTGCCAGGAATTTTTTATTCTTCGACTTCTCTCCGTTTGAAAAAACCTTGATGCATGGAACTTGATTTTTTAAGACAAGCAGTTATATTCATTAACAAAGTTTATGAAAAAATTTCAAATAGATTAAATATTCCGGATCCAAACGAAGACAACCGACAATTGCTTGCTAGACTATGGGATGCAGCGAAACAAAGGGGTGATGACAAATGCCATTGTCCGTGTACTCAATGCATGGTATTTAAGAGGAGAAGAATATTGATCTCAATAGCCACAAAACATTGCAGGGAACATGGACACGCTGAGGGGGGGAACGAATATCGTCCATTTGTAGGTTTAGCATTATAAATATTATTATATTCAATTTTTTTGGTAATTGTATGTATTATTTTGTTTTCATATATTAATGCATATCTATTGATGTTTCCATGTATTTATATTAAAGGAAAGACACCCTATAGCATGTCGTCCAGAGGAAGTGCTTTCAAAATAAGTTCAGGATCAGGATCATGGAGCGTGTATGTTTAATGGAGAACAAGTGAATGATCATATTGAATAAGATGATCATGTCGATGATGTAATTGAATATGATGATACAAATACATTGATCCATGATTCATTTAAAGTTAGAATGGATGACGATGATGTTGATAATGAAAATGATGATGACTTTGATGATGTTCTTGATATACCTCTTCTCGATAAGGCATATGAACCCCTTTATGAAGGATCCAAAACAAATATTCTCTCTACTATATTGTTGATAATGAACTTAAAGGTTATGAATGGTCTTTCAAACATTGCAATCACACGTATGCTAAGGTATCTAAAATAATCCATCACATATATAGGATCATGATAAAGTTTATTTGTATTCCTCTAATAATTGTATTGTTAACTCATTATTGATCATCGTACGGATGAAGCGTGTTTCATTAATATTATTTATTTATTACATTAACATATTTTTTTGTAGCTTGATAGATGATTTTTTGTTACCACCATCAAATATTTTACCTCGCACATATCAAGATTTATCTTCCATCATTAAAGAGATTGGAATGCATTATGAAGCAATTCATGCATGCCCCGATGACCATGTTATATATTATAATAAGCATGAATTTGCAACAGAATGTTCGGAATGTCATGTAAGTAGATATCGTACAGATAAAGTAACAAAAAAGGTGCCTCAAAAGGTTCTTCGTTATATTCCCATCATTCCACATTTGCAATGACTGTTCAGGTGCAAAAACATAGCACGGTTTATGGATTACCATGCCAGGAACAGAAATCAAGATGATGTTATCCGAATGCCTGCAAATGGTACTGCTTTTAGAGATATTGAGGAAAAGTGGCCTCACTTTAAAGAAGAACCACGTAATCTTAGGATTTCTTTGGCAGCAGATGGTGTTAATCCATTTGCATAGATGAAATCCATTTATACGTTGTGGCCTATTTTTGTTATCAACAATAACATTCCTCCATGGTTGTTAATAAAGAGGGAGCACATAATGTTGTCGATGATTATTCCAGTTTTTATTGACGAAAACTGTTTTGTTTATAATGTAGTCGTGGCATCTCATTTGTCATATTATGTATCTTAATTTCATATATATATCTATTATTTTAATCTTCTACATGGTTTATATATCTTAATGGTTCTCATCTTCAATATATACTTTATGTACTTCAAATAATGAATCAGGTAAGTTCCAAGTCAAAGATATGAATGTATACATCGAACCTCTTATAGATGAGCTACTGAAGTTATGGAATGGCATAACTATGTATGACATATCTAGACCAATAAGACCAAGGCAATTTCAATTCCATGCAATGGTTGTATGGAAAATACACGATGCCCCTAGGTTAACTTCATTTTGTGGTTTGTAATTTTAAGTTCCACTTTAATTGCATTTAATGATATGGAGTAGTTAGAATATTTTATATATGAATATATTTGACATAGATATTCCATATGTAAATATTGTAGGTCTTCATACAAAGGGTAAATTTGCATGTCCAGTTTGTGGTCCTAAGATAAAATCTCGTCCTTCAAAAATCTTAAGAAAGGAGGTGTTTGATAAGTATAGGCATTTCCTCTCTAAGAATCATAGGTATAGAACAACTGAAATAAATCTTTTCAATGGGAAGCAGGAGACTGCATTAAAACCACGGAGAATGACACCTCACCTTTGGAAGATGCAATACAATAGAAATTAGGTTAGCTGAGATTCCGCAGTGAGGATTCATGGCATCTAATGGAGAATCTGCAATGAGAAGATTTATTGTTGACATTTCGAACCAAGCGTGGCTCATCTTCAGGACAAAGCAATGCCTGGAGATTGTACCTCTTTCAATGGTGTATTAATATAGGAATCGTCACTTTCACTTGAGATGGACGACAAGGTTTGTCTTGTCCAAGGTAAAATTAGGGTTAATATTTTTAGGGTTAATCTAATTTATTGTTTTTTGTTTTTAATAATCCTAATTAATTTATTGTTTTTTGTTTTTAATAATCCAAATTAATTTATATTTTTAGGGTGAATAAACTTATTTAAACTTTTGGGTTAATAAACTTATTAAAAAAATTTGTATTAAAAATTAAAAAAATTTATTAAGATTTTTAATATTTTTATAATTAAAATTTTTAAAAATTTTAAAATTTGTTATTAGAGGCTTTATTAATATATAAACAATGTAAACCTTTGATTTAGGTTTAATTAATTTAATTTAATCATTTTATTTTATTTTAAACATTTTATGTTTAGTTTTTTAATAAAATATTTTAATTCTCTAAAATTATTTAAAATTCTTTAAAAATATTTTATTATTATATTATTTTTAAGGAAATTTTATTAAAAATTTAAAAAATATTTAATTTATTTTATTTTATTAAGGGAAATATAATTAAAATTTTATAACAGCTGAATTATTAGGTTTTTTAATTTAATTAGGGTAAATTTTTTAATTTAATTAGGGTAAAATGAGGGAAAAAAAAATTTAGGGAGAAATTTTTGGGGGTAAAATTAGGGAAAAAAATTTAATGGTGAAATTAGGGAAAAAGTTTTTAGGGAAAAATTTTAAGGAAAAAATTTTAATTCTAATTTTAATTTAAGTTTTAAAATAGGTTTCAATTCTTATTTAGCTTGGTTAGGTTGGGCAACCATGATCGGCTAATAGAAATTGTCATCATGGTATGTATGGATCAACCCATATGAATTTTTATGTATTTTAAGTTTTATTGTGAGTTGTTTGTTGTAGTGGCCATATTCGATTTATGATGTAATTTATTAATTATAAACTAATATTCATGATGTCCATCGTGATCATGAAGGCATTAATGGTCTTCCACGAGTAATGAAAAGTTATCCTATTCAATTCAACAGGTTGCCCTACTATGAACACCTACAAATTGCTCATTTGTTTGATACAATGCATATTGGAAAGAATGTTACTAAAACATTATGGCGACTACTAGATCTAAGGAGGGAGAAAGATAAAGTTGTGAAAGTGTGCAAAGACATTCAAGAAAGCAACCATGCAATGAAAGACATCATCCAATTTCATACCAACGGAGAACAAGTTAATATAAACTCAATTTCATGGATGTTTACGGAGCAACAAAGCAATGTTGTCAAAGAAGTAATGCAGAAAATTAAATTTCCCACTGGTTTTTGTGCAAACTTGAAGAATATCATAACTAAAAAAGGTGATTTTGCGGGGGTCAAAACACATGATTGGCATGTCTTCATCAAGGTAATTATTATTGTTATGTCCATATAATTTTTTCTTGTTTGTATACTATTTTTATAATAAATGGCATGGTTTGTTTATTGATACAGTATGTTCTACCTCTCTCTCTCCCAGACAACTTCGACAACAATGTCAAACAAGTTATATATAATCTTGGTAAATACATGAGGTAACTAGCGATTACCTACATGTGCTTATTGTTTCTTTAATTCTTCGTATAATAATTTATATTTGTTTTTTTTGTGCACTATTTCAGCATATATTGTAATTTAATGTTTATTTTTATTAAATATCGTTATTGGTTTGCATCACTTGTAGATGGTTGACATCTAAAGAAATCCATAAAGAAGATATAAAGTATTGGAGG
>LPNX011116991.1:0-2500 GCA_001517045.1 Pseudotsuga menziesii | reverse complement strand
TTTGGATTTCGAGCTCATGGCTCAACGGGTAAGCATCATGACCTCCTTTTTTTGGGCATGCTATGACAATGGTTTTTGGGCATCCTGTGACAAGGGTTTTTGGGTGACAAGGTTCTTTTGTGCGCACTGTGATGTTTTCTCCTTTGTGGGACAAGCTTGAATGCAGACAGACCCTTCCTCATTTAGTGGGTTATTCAAGGATTCAATTTACAAACCTTCTTACCTTACAAATGAGAAACTCGTTGCTCGGGTCATGAACTTAGAATAGGGCTTTACGCCTCACCCCCTCTCATATCTGTGAGTCACTATTATAGTGATCATTCATTTTGTAGCGCATCTATATATGTAATTACACAATTTATCTAGTTTTGCACAGATAAGATTGATCAAAGAAGTACTTCGAAGAGACTGATTATCTGGACCTATCGAACGGTTAAAATAGAACTAGGAAATTGCGGCCCCTAACTACAACTAGTAAAACCCCTCTTAAGGTAAGGAAGGTCAAACTATCTTATGGGAATAATAAGGGAATAAAGACTTCCATAATGAGGATGTCTTACTTCACAAGGAGGTATTAATTCACCAGACCATTTCATCCTCATATTGAATCGGTAAGGTCAAATACTACAAGGAATAGAAGCCCTTAACATTTTAGAAGGAAAGAGAAATAAGGAGTAGGGGTTGAATTTCAGGTTTCCAGCTCAGGAAAGTCATAAGGCATGAAAGGAAAGAAATAAATAAAGTAATAAGGGGGTGCCAATCACCTGCCCCACCACAGGGTACCCGTTTTGGCGGTGCCAATAAAGAGTAGGTCTTAAGGTAGAGAGCAGTACCATATCTAGCAAACAACCTTGGATCAATAAAAAATATACCATATGGAACAGATCCTCTCAAATCCAGGACCTTGAAAAACACACTAGTTCGAGGACAAAAGTTTGGGAACAAAGAAGTTGAAATAAGTAGTGACTTTTAAAAAACCAAGGCAAAGCAAACAATTTCATAGTTGGGGTAGTTATACACCTTAACAAGTTGGAGAATACAGCAAAGACAACCATTACGGGAAGGGTCTAAGGTCGACAATTTAATGCAAAAACCCTTAAGGATTGGGGTTAGGAAAATTGGGGTGACAAACTAGGATGCGTGCCAAAAGTCCTGGTTCTCTCCAAAGGTTGTTCATCTTGCATCTTAAGAAAGCCGAAGATGCACAATGGTATCTCAAACAGAATTGGTGTATAGGATCAGCACTAATGGGTCTGAAAATGTGGAGAACTCTGTTTGACAAGAAAAGAGAGAAGTTAGACATCACCTTAATTTGGGTGTGACTTTAAGGTTTTCCCTTTGACTATTGGTCTTTAGATGTTTTTAGGGGCATTAGAAATATTGTGGGGGAGTTTGTTGTGACAGATATGTCATTTAAAAAAGTCAGACAATATGAAATTTTCTCACATTTTGGTTAGAGTAAACAACCATGAGGGTCTAAAGGAAGATATTGAAATTGAGCACAAAAATATTTCTATCATTCAGACATCGGACTATGAGGGGTTTCCATTTAGGTGTTGGTGGTGTCATAAATACAACAATTTACGAGGTTCATAACTTTATACCTAGCTCTTCACATAGGGATGTTAAACATATAGTAGAAGGATTGGCACAAAATCCTTAAACCTTGGGAATTGGGAAGCAAAAGGGGTGAATATCAAACCTCCAAAAGGCACAGGAGAAATTCAAATATGATATGGCAGCTAGGAGAGAATCCACCTTTGTTGGGGCGCTTAGAGTAGTGAGAATCCTAGCCATGTTTTCTTATAAGCAAGAAACTAGAACCTAACCTCTAGATCATTGAAGATCATTATAAAATATTAAATTTTTTTCTACATACCTGTTAATATCATCGCCAAACAAAACAGTCCATGAGGACAGAGTTGCCTTAGGGTTGAAAATTAGTATGGGAAAACAAGTTAGCGTTGCCTTAGGGTTTAAAATTAATATGGGAAAACAAGCATCAGCAAGACAAGATAAAATGAATAAATCATCAAATATTACAGACTGATATAAATGTATTTAGCGTGCCAAGTATCCAGATATGGAAATGTCTGCTCTTCACCACCATTGATTATATATATATATATATGATTGTTGTAGGTTACCACTGGAAAATATGCCTCTGAAGTGTTGGCTAATGCACTTCAGAGTAGCACAGAGGTTAAAACATCCACTCTACAGGATCTCCAAGAACTCAACATCATTATTTGTCCATTACTGTAAAGGCATTGTACTAGAATATTTGCGAGGACTTGTTGATTTCACAGTGAATTTGAACGTAAATGATAAACAGAGAAGAGCACTAAGCAAGCTAAAACACTTTGTAGTAAACCAAATGAGTAGAGCTATAATGTCTGCAGCATTCTGCATAAATCCTTCACTTGAATGATGTTAGTTCTTGGCGATCATGTATAGTGGATATTTTAACCTCTTCAGTGCTACTCTGTAGTGCATATAT
>LPNX011116978.1:10862-33582 GCA_001517045.1 Pseudotsuga menziesii | reverse complement strand
TCTATGCAGATGCATGTTATGCAATGGTCAAGGGCATCGTAACGGTCCATTATATTCGCATAAGTATTTATAAAATGAAATTTTATTATTAGTATTATTATTTTGGTAGTACACCTTAAATGGCATCTTAATTAGTTCTAACACTTTCATTAAAAATTTAACCATTCCTTCAATGTTCCACCACCACACAGACCTTACAAATGGAATCTTCACCATGTCAACGATATATGATCCTATAATGGGGATTTTTCTTGGTGTCCAAGTTAGGGTTGATACAAATATTTTTTTTTTCATCTAAACAATAGGGACTGACTACTCTTAAGGTAAGTTGTGTTTTTTTCGAGTCAATGCTTTTGTCCCTGTTTCATAGAACTTCCAAACAAATGTGAAGCCTAGCAGGCTCCAAGGAACTACTAGGTAAAAACTAATGCCTAGTTTTGTCTTATTGTGGGTTATTTTCTAATTTTGAAAATGAGTATTCGATATATTTTCTATTTTTTATTTTCCAATAAAACTGCAAAATCACATGTCTTGGTGTGGTCTCTCAACATCTTATTTTGTTTGGGTCTTTGCAATTATAGAGTTAATTTATAAAGTTAATCAGTTGGATGCCATTTTACTTTAAGGGAACGATGATAGATATTGCACGTTACAAACACTAATCATTGTTATCTAATCACATGCAGGTACCCTAAAATTGATGGTTTTGATTTGAAATTATTCTACAATCGATAACTTTGGAGAGAAATAAGAAGGAATTGGCTTTGTATGGTATTTGAAGAAGCCACAACATTTGTGCCATAAGTATAGCTATAAAAACCTCAAACAAAATGGGAGCTTGTTTGTCAATCGAGGAAAGCAAGTCTAGTACAGATGACAAATGTCAATCTTAAAAATTAAAGAAAGGGAGGGGAAAAGTTGATACTCTTGTTCCAGGTGCACCTCTTACAAACACAAAGAAAGAAGAAGATAATGGACTCAAGCATTCTTCAGCAAAAGCTAACGGATTCAAGCATTCTTCAGCAAAAGCTAACGGATTCAAGCATTCTTTAGCAAAAACTAATGGATTCAGGAATTCTTAAGCAAAAACTATTATTCACAATCTTGTGCACCTGAGTTCAGACAGGTTTGTAACGGCACACAACAAACCTAAAGTTGCAAGTGTGAACTTCCATGTCAATGAGTTTGAAATGGGCCATACTTGAACAGAGTCTTACGGTAACGACAAATATTGTTTGAAGTTCTTTGAAAAAGTTCTGAATTATGCTTACATTTCAAGATTATCGTATTTGTGCCTTGTTTTTTTTAATATAACTTTTAATTTTTCTGGCCCACATGTGATGTTTTTTATTTCTCCTTTTAGTAATTAAAACTCTTTTTCTTCCATTTTCAATTGTCTGTGTCTGTAAACTAGGATAGTTGCCACCGGCCTTATGGATAAGCTATTTTGCAGTTTTGAATATTTGGACTTAGCATTCATGATAAACTAACGTGCCTACTATCTACTTCCCAGGCCAGAACTATAGCATACAGCCTATTTATAGATGGTTGGCCTCCACACAAATCGTTGATATCATTGGGAAGATAAAATTGAAGTTGACCCTGAATGATCCAGCCGGGAGGCTGCAGACCTTCCAATTATTGAGCTAGATCGATATCGAGACCTATTCAATTGGTTGTAATTGGTTGGATGGAATGACACCCTCTTGGCCCTTATTACATAATCTGATGAGGAGAAGGGGCATAGCCCGTGAACTAGCACTGGCAGGAGAAGGAAAGGAAAAAGCACCAGCAATGGTAGTCTCATTGGTTGATACAACACCATCATTAGCAGGATAAAAGTAAGCATCCTCACTAGTTTCACACCCTACAGTTGTAGAATACGTTTACCCGAAACCTTTACACCCTACTTAATTCCTTCTTATTTCTCTTTATATGGTCCTTATATCTTATTCCCTCCAAACACCCTGCTTCCTTACCTCTTACTTCCAATGATAAAAAATAAAGATAAAGAATAAAATATATTTATTCAGTGCCCATACTTTTAAAATATAAGTTGACAAAATTGCATGAAAATGCTTTCATATTTAAGTTATGTTTTTCCCCGAAGTAGTTAAAGAGGTTTAAAAGTGATATACAAAATGAAACATGAATGGGTCTTTTCTTCCCCAAGTATTATAGGGGATCAGTATATAGAATATATCCGTTATTCCTCATAATCGCTGAAGTACGGAGCTGGGTTCTGAACTGGTAGATATTTCCTTACCCGATCTTATGGGAGAATGAGCTAGGCCCACCTTCCCCGATCTGATCAATCAACCTTTGATTAAATGTAATGTATTGAAAGGAACATGGTCATCTACTAACTCTTAATAAAGATCTTAATAATCAAGAATGATTTGAATCCATCGACTTGGGATCAAAAGCCATGGCCTTCGGCACCAGGCATTTCCACACGTTTAAAGTTATAAACTCTTGAAAAATTGAAGTACTCATTAGAAAAACAGCAGTCAACTTTGCAATTAAGCAACAGTAGCATATGAGAAATTGAGAAAACGGACTAAAAAGTGAGCAGATTCATTGTAAAAAATAAATAATAACACTGAAAGTGTCCAACATTGAAATAATTTGATACAAATTCAGTGGAGGGGGCAAATTCCCAGCTCCCAAGATGACATAATTAAGAATAGACTTACAGTGATAGTTTTCAAGCAAAAACAAACTAGTAAAGTCAAGGAAACTGATGAACCCAGTATGGGTTAATACACAGAACATATCAATGCTGTTGTAGAATATATCTTTGTGGATTCATCAGTAAATAATTCGGTCATATCATTAAGTAGAGTGCCAGCCATCTAACAGGCCTTGGGCTGATGGTTTTCGTAGGATCAAATCCTCCATCGTGACATGATGTCGTATTCGTCGAAGTCCTCGATGGCAGAGGGATTAACAATGGATGCTATCACACTCGGAGGAAGTTGGAGGGTTCCTTCATATGTCACTCAAGTGATAAAGGTTGTTGCTGAGATTCATGCCAGAGAAGAACAGGGAGCCATTCTTACATTTTTAACTTCCCAAGTAGAAATAGAATGGGCTCGAGAACAATTTTAGAAACCTTCAGCATTGACACTTTCTTTGCATGGAAAGATTTCAATGGAAGAATAGAGGCATGTATTTGAAGATGCACCTACAGGTTTAAGGAAAGTTATTTTTGCAACAAATGTGGCAGAGACTTCTCTAACCATTCTTGGGGTCAGATTTGTTGTGGACTTTGGCATGGAAAAAGAGAGCAGGTTTGAACCCAAAAATTGTACTAATGTGCTGAGGGTGGGCCAAATCAGCCAGAGTACAGCTGCTCAACGATCTGGTCGTGCAGGTCGCACCCAACCGGGGATATGCTTCCGTATTTACACAGAAGAAAGTTTAATTCTATGGCATCCGATAGAGATTCAGAGATCCTGCAAGTTCGTCTAGGCATTGCCCTTCTAAAACTTCTTTCTTTGGGTATCCAGGACCTTGAATCCTTTGATTTTGTTCAAACCCCAATCCATGAGGCAATAAGTGTAGCTGTTAAAATTTTAGTCCAGTTAGGTGCAGTGGTTTGTGTCCATAAAGGCCTAAAAAAATTAACTGAATCTGGTTTGAATCTCGTCAAGCTGGGTGTAGAACCTCGACTAGGAAAGATTAATCTGGACAGCTTAACTCAGCATTTGGGTAGGGAAGGCCTTGTACTTGCATCTTTGATGGCAAATGCAAAAAGTATATTTTGTAGGTTTGGTACTTAGGAAATGGAGATAAAGAGTATGAAAGTGTGATAATTTCCTACCTCAGCACACCATCTAACTTCAAACCTGAAACCTCAGTGCAAGTATACTAAGGTGTTTGGTTTTAATTAATACTAGTTCTCCATTTCTAGATTTGGGTTGAAGTATACCAGCTTGAAGTTTCCAGACAACTGAAAAAAATATCTCAAGTATAGCCTTGCACTTCCAAACTGGAAACATATACCAAGTGGATAAATCTAACAAATATGATTTAGGGGAGACCTTTAAGTCTAACACAACAAAAGTAGAGCAAGAGGAACTTTGAACACAAATAGAAATAACTTTGTCATGTGTTCATTGGTCTATTTTACCATAAGATAACAGGAAGAGGAAAAGACCAAAAAACTAGACCAATCATAAATATCTAACTTTGAAATATATCTTTTGTAAATTTCCTTGCTTGATATTGGCTAAAATTTTCTTTCACTACTTATGGATTCTGACTTAATGCATTCATCAAACACCTTGATGATTACTGTACAAATATTACTGAGTACATTCATATGTCATTGATATAAATCTTTAATGACTGCTGATGTATTTAGTGTATTTCTGGGTTTGGAGTTTTGTCAAACAGTTTACACACAAAAAAAAACTAAATTAGCATCCTAAGAATATTTTATTGAACTCAATCATCAAAACAAAGATTACATATCAAGCAAATAATAGAGTTAATTATGGACTATTATGACAGTCTTAAAAGCTCAGTTTGCACTATGATTCGTTTATATAGTCTGACCTGTAGGCGATTGTAGACTCCCAGCTCCTTCTTTCAACTGCGCAATCCTCCTTTATGGCTCGATTTGGATTGATATTGTATAAGTTAAAAAATGGTGGGGATAATAGAATGCACCCAAATCTCTTTATCAGTCGATTTTCAAGCAAAAGAGCAGTGATATAACCGTAATTTAATGGTTGTATTTGGCATAGTTGAATGCGCCCTCTTGGCACGACATATATATTTGAAATAGTACATATCTTCAACCAAGGTCATGACTTAGATAATAGAGACTTGAATGATGTGCCCTCTCTAAATTCTGATACTCTTGCTCCCTTCTAGCGGTGAATACGTCCTCCTCAAAGGACAATAATGGATGTGAAGTGAAAGTCACCCCACCCAAGGGTCCTAGCCAACTCGGAAAACACCCTCTTCCGTATTTCCTGTAGCCATCATTTTGAAATTGAAGAAGAATATATATTCAATCATCTTCCCAAACCAGTGCATCTTCCTTTGACAGTAATGAGAAATAATGAGGTTTAAGCCAGAACTCAAACCACAAGAGCACCCATCTTCATACACTCATAAAAATTTTCCCAAGTCCATAGATTTGAAAACAACATTGTCCCAACTTATCTATACTTATGCAAATAAGGTACCCAAATTCTTTAACTATAGTATGGGAATCGGTCCTTCCTCTGTTTACTGAATGTATGTACCGCCAATTCTAAATGTGGCCTTTTTTCTTCTACAGAGGATGATGGTCTTACCTGAAAAATAGAAGAGCCACCAAGAAATTGCTTTACCAATAAAATGATAATGTGCAAAAGACAAATTACAGCACAGAGATATGTGAATACTTACATTATGAATAGTGGAGGATGTGATGAGGTCGGTGATTTCTTGTAGATCCTTCCTCTCGTGAGGGAACAATGACGCAGATTCTTAGCATAAGGAAGCTAATAGGGAAAGAATGTTCTCCTTAATTCCTATATCTTCTTCTTCTGTGAGAGAAGAAAACAACCACCTGCAATCTGCATATAATACTCTATTTCAGATATTAAGTTACAAAACAAAGTGCAAATGAAGAGCTAGCGATCATTAAAGCATGGGCGATTGGATGGGAGATGAGTTTGACATGTACATGTAAGTCTGGTTTCACACTATTTGATTTCATGGAGGGTCGATGGTAGATTTGGAAGGCAGAGGGAGATAGTTTCTAGATTGAAATTTTGAAAAGAATGAGGGAAACGTAACTCTCGAAATTCAAATTCAAACTCAAGAGGGAGAAAGAGCCTTACCAATCGAAATTTGAAATTTGGAGTCAATGAGAGGGAAATATTTACATTTTAGTTGAGGGGCGATGACTACAGAGAAATCTCATGTTTCTTCTGCTATTAGAAAATCTTTGTATATGGTTGTTCATAAGTATATTGATATGGTCTTGTGTCTCAGCGACTCTAGTTGTTAGGGTTTTTTATAATTTTTTTTAATGAGGTTTACATATTGTGAATTAAGGTAATATAATTATTATTTAAATATTTATTAAAATATTTCAGCATTGTTTACATAGGTAATACAATTATTATTTAAAAATTCATTAAAATATTTTAGCATTGTCTACATACTGTTATTAAAGAAACTAAACATTAAAATTTAAAAAGATGGTTAACATATGTGTGCAATATGGCTAAATTAGCTCATTACATCACAATATTGATCTTTTTAAACATATAAGTAATTCTGGATTATGTAAGTTAACACTAGAGTCCAATTGTATCTTAATCTTATTATGTCCTAACCTTTTTTGGCAACACTAGGAAAATTGCTAATAAAGGCTTTCAATTTTTTAGTATGGAAGGTTGACTATTCCAATATCTTTTATCTCAACAATGTATTTCTCAAACTTGTGATGTGGTCACTTCCATGAAGTGTCATTTGATACATGACACTAATAAGAGGAGAATTTGTTCAACAATGCTTAAGATAATTATTTTCTTTTTTATGACTCAATGCGATTTAATAATTTCAACTTCAAGAATAATATTAAAGTAAAAATTGGACATTACCAAGTTTAGAATAGTAGTAAACTAACAATTTTATATCAAAAATTAAGATAATATAGAACTATATTTATAGTACTTAGCAAACACAAATAAAAATCATAATAACTAATGTAATATCCAAGTAGTAAACCTTTAAGTAACTTAAACTAAAATCAAGATAAAGATAATGATAATGATAATATATATATAATAATTTCACACTAATGTTAACAAATAGTTTAAAGACGAGTTTTCCATACCCATACCCATTCTTTTTCTCTTAAAAATACAAAGCTATTTGATTTTAATATACTCCCACTTTTGTTTTGATGTGGTGAATGAATGGTAAGTAAAAGGCATTAGACTATTATGTTATGTCCCTATTATTGGAAGTCACTTCTTCTGCTTTATATATATTCTTTAAAGTTAAAAAAGAAGAAAATTGTATATAGAGTTAGGGAAGCTTTTAGGGTTTCAAATTTATGACGGGAAGTCCTTTCACAAGGGGTCTCCTTCCCTAAACATCAAGCCTAAATTGGATTCATTTTTATAATGGAACTAAATATTAATGAGTGATTTTGGAAATCCATTTACAACATGCTTATATTAAGCTTGTCCCACAAAATTTTTAACTCAAAATAATAGTTAAATAAATGTTTTAACTACATTCTCCAACATACTATGTTTAATTTAATATATTACAACATGTTTTTACGATTTTACAAGTTTTTTATTAGGATTCAAATATGTGTCAATTATCCACCTTAAGTTTCCTTAACATTGTTTTTTTTGGCACCTTTGAATTTTATAGTGTCACAATTTTTTTGAATAGGATAAGGTAAAGAAGTTTTTACAATAAATTTAGTAGTTTATTTGACAAGTTTAAGACATCACTACATACTCAACTACATAATTTGGTTGTGTAATTAGAATAAAAGGTTTAAATATTATGATCAAAATCTTAAGCAGTTTGTTTGATATGGTTTACACGTAATGACCAAAACAATAGATTATGATGCATTCTTCCATAAGACTATACCATATTAGCATGCATCATGTGTTCAATGTTGAATTTCCTATTCTTGAGTTATGACTTTACCTACAATATACTTCAATCATATTTACTTGGTAGCAACTATGATAGATTCCATCATTGGTTGATAGATGATGTATACAATATCCCTTTATTTCATGTTATTGAGATAAGAGGATGCCCTCATTAGTCCAAGTTGTACATGATGGAGTATATTGAGGCATGATTCCTTTAACTATATTAGCAATCAACATAAATATATTTTTCTCCAAGGCAAGAAAACTATTGGGAATTTGCACTTACCACTAAAAAGGTTGGCATTTACATGGCTTATCAAGTTCTTAATTTACACTGGCATTGATTAGTTGACATTACAAGATGACATAGAAATCATTAGCCTTTATCCAACACCAACATCAACATTATATTCACCAACATTTTAACTAATTCTAAAATCGACTTGATGCAAAGAGCCTAAACATGGATTTACATGAAAAATATCCACTTCTAGTTGAAGTTTGTGTACATGGATAGAGATGCATGGTATTGTTCTAAGGGTTTACATAATAACTATATTTAAATTTTACAGACATATATAGAGATGTTTGGCAGTGTTCTTACTGGTTTGTTTAGTGTGGTATCTAAACCTTGATAACTAACTTGACTTGCATAGTAATAAGTATATGTAATTGACATATTTAGTAAATTATTTGCCCAAGGTTATAGTAACATCCCATTTTTTACCCTATAATGTAATCATGTATATATTTATATAAAGGCTATAAGCTAAAAGCATATGGTCTATGATGACCAATACATTGTAAATATGTACGTTTTGGCATTTCTTAATAACCCCTAATAGTTGCAAATGAAGAAGGATGAAGAAGAGATGAGGGTTTATGATTCCACAAGTGGGGAAGTGATAGTGGACTAAGGGAAATTACCATAGTGGGATTTAGCTTATTTTCATATCCTTATCAATTTAACCAAAAAGTTCGTAAACCATGATTAAGAAACATGCTTTGATTAAGAATTATTAAATTATCTTAAGAGGGGATTAAGCAAGAAAGAAACATGCCTTACAGATTATTTTGTTATAAAATTGGTATGGCTATGTCTATTTTGAAATTTACATTTGGAATGACTATGTTTCTCTTAAAAATACATCGTCATCCTCATCGTTATCATTCTCATCATCATCATCATGACCACCATTAATGGCATCGTCATCATCATTTTCACCATTCATGTCATTGTTGATGATGGAAACCTAGATTATGTTGATTATGATGATGATGATGAACTAGATGAAAACAACAAAGACATGGTCAACCATAATATTGGTTAGCCATGCATGTGTTTTGGGTCAACCATAGTTAACCTATGGAAAACCATGGTCAACCATGGTTGGAAAGGTCAAACATGACCATGCTCTGACCATGGTTGACCACAATTGAGCACACTTAACCACAATTGGCCATGGTTAACCATGGTTGAGCATGTGAATATTCATGCGTCACCATGGTTCACCGTGTTGTTTCCCATGGCTGATGATATGGTTGACCATTGTTGATAATGGGTGACTAAGTGGTTCACCATGCTACTGACGATGTGGCTAATTCTTAAATGTGGTTAACCATGGCTGAATATCGTTTACCATGGTTGAACATGGTCAATTATCTAACTGATGGTTAACCATATGGTTAGTACCATGGTGAGTGCCCTAGTCAAATTTTCCCGAGACATTGAAAATCTTCAATAACCCCTCTCAATATATTGTAAGTGTAAATGAAAATTTGTCTAATTTAAAAATTATATTTATAATTATTAATATTTATTATAGTATTTATATTTGTGAAATATTATTAAATTCTATTCATCATAGTAATGTTATCTTTTAAATGTGCTTTTGGGTTTATTTTAGGATGTGTATTGTGTTTTAGGTAAGTGTCAAAGAGATGAAGTCAAAAAATAGTTTGTTATTGTTTATAGAAGTTTCAAAAGTATCCCTATTGGTTCACTACTTGTTCTGGATGACTGATGGTATATGTCTCCATGAAGTCCCTTCATGTTGCGTGGTGACTTCCTTGATTTTTTGAGACATTGATTTTGGGGTAGTACTTTGAGGTGGGTCTTTCACAATTTCTTGGAGATGAATGCATCCTCCATTAAATGACTCTGCCATCTTAAACATCCATTCTTCTAGAAATTACATCTCCCTGACGATTCATTGCATCTATTTGAGCTTGCTCTTCTCTAGAGATTTGAACGATGAGTTGTTGTTGTTTCCACATGTGTTTTGTGCAACGACTTCAAGCATCGAGCTATTGAATCATCAACCGTGCAAGCTCCATCGACCATTCAACCAATTTTACATAACGATGTGCAGGCTCCATCGACCATTCAACCAATGTTACATAACGATGTGCGGGCTCCATTGACCATTCAACCAAAAGCTGTTTGATAGTGCACAGAGTCACATTGTATCATTTTGTGCAGGCTCATGGTTATGATTGGAGACTAGTCCTTGGAGGGTGCACAAAAGGGTACATTATGCAGCCCCTATGCAATGCCAAGAGTCAAGACCATAATCTATGCACAAAACTAAACTCGTTGTCCCATGTGCAAGCTCGACTCTACATGCGACGATACACATTTGATGGTTGCACCATGGTATTGCGGGCTCATCATATACACATTGGCCAGTGCAAAGGCGATTTGTGCGAGCTCACCATCATAATATGTGACTGGTCTTAAGAGGGTGTACAAACTTTGCTTCGTACTTTGTGAAAGATCTTGTCACATGATGTTGCAAATAAGACTGGACGCACAAAACGTATGATATACCATATGATATAACCCATGTAACATTTCACCTTTTTTCACCGCTTTTCATATGCCATTTCCGATATGTTACCCTTATGTATAAAGCTGTTGCAACAGGACGAGCCATGATATATTATTCAAATGTAAAATAGTTGTTATGTAGGGATTTTCAAGTGGGCTTGGGCTTTGAGCATGGCCTATTAGTGGTGTAAACAAATGTTATGTATTGATACCTAGAGTGATTTTCCCCTTGACCATGCTGAGATCAAAATAACCATCAATGGTGTGCTAAAATTCAAAATTTTCAATATATCTTTATCACATGTCAAATATTCCTTATGGGGAGCTTGTGTGGTTTCCTTGGGCCCCGATATAGGCCATCAACCTTGTAGCATTAGTTGATTTTAGTAAACCAAATATTTGATATTTGGAAACCAAATATCAAATCTGAGACTTGAGTTGTCTTTTGAAGACCAAGAACTAAGCGAAGGCTTGAGGTAGGATGCATGTTTCTTGAAGACTAACAATGTCAATTTCATCTCACTTTACTCCTTTTGAGATCATGATCATTTGTTTCATACTGCAAAGCCTATCATGCTTCAAGTTCATTTAAAGAGAATAATTGTCTCACTCTGTTCACATAATTTAACTTGTTTCATCCAATGGAATAACTGGCTTGCATCGATAGTCGACCAAAATAACAGAGAAATCTTCCTGGTTCAAAATCTTGAAGCTCATGAGGGTGAGAGTATGTTCAAGTTTAGAGTAGAAATGGAATAAATTAAGAATGTTACTAAATTGCACAGAAGATTGCAGTTAATGAAATTATGCTTGCTAAGGTGGTGGAGTATGTGTATTGGGAGTCGGGAGATTAGAATTTTTTCTCGAGGGTTGGATTCTTTTATGAATTGGGTGGTTGAAGCATTGAATTGTTTTTATTTGCACCTAAATTCTACTGGGATCTTACGTGGAGCTTTGTGGAGCATTGGATAAGGAACATTTGGAGGGATGGAAAGGAGGACACCTCTTGTGGAGAAAGGTGGCAACTTGGGAGCAGCATCTCTACATTCTCATCAACCTTTAAAAATTAAATACCCTACAACATTGACGTGTTAATTTTATATCAACCCTTATTTTAATTTTATATCAACAAGAAGAGAACTCTCAATCTCGAGAACAAAGCAAAGGACTCAAACAATATTATTACACCAATACGCGTAAATATACAGTGAACGTTTTTCCATACCCGATCGTGGCCTTTTAATTAGGTGATTAATAGTGGAGGGCATAGATTTCATCTCCTGATATATGCCATGAATATCTTTCATTTGGACCTTGAGATTGATGGCACACATTTGTTGATGGGCTTGGATATAGTGAAGTGAATTCTATTAAACACGACTTTTAAGGTATTAACATTAAGATATTGAGTGTGTTTCCATGTGGTTAATGAAAGGCATGGGGCGAGGTGGAGAACATACGCCACACTTAATCACCGCACGTGTAATGCATGAACAACAAGGAAGAATGAAGTTCTTCATGACCTAAGGAGAAGCACCAAGCAACATTCATTGCAACAATAAAATGATAGAGGCAAGTTTGTAGACAGAGGAGTTAGCAAAAGTGGTAATATTCAATCATAAACCTATCGATCATTTATTGTGAATATATCCTTAGCATGAAAATTGTTAATAGAAACTTTGAGCCTAAATAAAATTGGACTAATAGAAATTAAGGCTGTTAATAGAAAGACCTCCACCAACATGTCTTCAAGATCATCCCATCCATGCTAGGAGCAAAACAAAAAACCCCTTTATGATCCAACTAAAAATCAAACCACACTTGAAATACCTTTAACATGAATAGAGATAGTCCCACTTAGACAAAAGAATCCTCACATATTTAATTAAACCATCACCCAAGGTTCATTGTAACAAAATAATTTCAAGATGTTGTGATTAAACAATCCTCTTGAGAACTTTTTTTCTTAGGGGAGGCCCATTACCTTGCAAATCAATGACACCACAAGAATTAAGAAAACAAATAAAAGGATTGGCTTGTTCTAACAATGCACAAAAGTAACCTTTTCTCCCCACCCATACCTCCAAAATGGCTTGATCCTTGGCTTGAGCAAGAGTAGACCTCCTACCTCTCAAACGACCTTTCTTCCCACAATAAAATTTTATCGAAAGAACCCTCTTAACCCCTTCCAACAAAGGAGAGGTTACAATATTCTTGGGCTTGAGAGAATAGGAATGACTTCTAAACAGTATGTAACTCCTTCAATCAGAGAGTTAGCACATGAAACTGCCACGAGTGAACACTTACCCACAAATGAAGAAAAGTGGGTTGAGAGCCCATAACCTTCGAGAGAAGTTACTAGGGATGCTAAAGGAGGGGTTCACTAACTATAGGCTTGCTTTCATCCATTAAAACAACAATCCCTTGTCTTCACAACTCTATTAAAGTTAAGTTAGCATTATAGGTTCATCTCAACTCCAAATCTTTTAAATACTAAAAAGAAAAAGCAACAAAAATAAGATAAAAAATTCACAATACTTAAAATATCAAAATTAAAACAAAATTATGCTAATCTATTTTATTAAAGTTTGACATTTTATATTCTAATATATAAGATGTATTTTACATATTTTAATATAAATAGGATGTGAAATGTAAAACATAGGGTAAAATATCAATATTAAGACAATACTATTCTAATTTATTTTATTAAAGTTAAATACATTTTATATTATGATAAATAAGATGCATTTTACATCTTTTAATATAAATCCCAATAAATGGGATTTGAAATGTGAAATATAAAATAAAACTAATCTAAAATTCAAAAGGGATTAACATCCTTCGCCGTCATCCGCTGCTTCCCTGGCACGTGATGGGATCGCTCATTTAATTCAGTAGGTGGCCATGGGATTGCCATACTCCATGCAGGCCTGGAATTTGACGGTTTTCTAGACGTATTTCCCAAACCAGGACGTATTTGACATGTAGCGTTGGATTTTAAACGTCAGCATCTACGGTCTTCAAAAATTGCAAAACATAAATTTGACGGCATGGTATTTTAGTTACCTGTCATAAATGTTAATACCTGTCCGCTGCTTAACATAAGGGATAGGCTTGAAATTTAATGAAGAGTGGCCATAATGTTAATACCTACCAGGCTGAGTGACATACAAGACAAACTTGCAATTTAATAGAGTTGGTGTTAATAGCAGTAAGTAAATATACGAGGTGACACCCTGACAACTCAACGAGGTGACACCTTGACAGCTCAATGGCTCTATGGCTCTATGGCTCTAGAAGCGAGCCTCTACCATGTATGTACTAGGATACCAGCTAAATGGCTCCTTCTCCACCAGCAGCTTGCCGCAGACAACCTTCCAATTTTGTGAGAAGCTTTCCGCACACAACCTTCCAGTTTAGTGATGGGGTGTTTCTTCTGATTTTTCCCCGTGTGCTTGGGAGGGTGTAAACGCCATTATTTCACTTCTTGAACAACATTACGTGAGGGGATTCACATTAAGATTTATATTTACAGTGGCCTCAATGGGTTCAAAGTGCAACCATTCCAACTTTTTTCAAGGTAATAAGTTTCTACTTCGTAATCTCTTGTTCAACTACCTCTAGTTTAATGGACTCGTTTCATCTTTGGATTTAGCTCTTGTTCAACTACCTCTGGTTTGATGGACTCGTTTCATCTTTGGATCTAAATCTTTTATACTGTCTTAACCCTCTTCTATACAATGTACAGGTTTTTTGTTAACGAAGATGGAATGGAATGAGTCTTTGACATAGTTTTTGAGGTAACCTTAGCCCTAATCCTGTGAACCTTTTAACTTGTTGCTTTAAGTATTCAGGCTAGAAGAGTATTTTGACCTGGATGCATGTTTCTGTGGATGACACAA
Source organism: Pseudotsuga menziesii (assembly GCA_001517045.1). Classification (NCBI taxonomy): domain Eukaryota; kingdom Viridiplantae; phylum Streptophyta; class Pinopsida; order Pinales; family Pinaceae; genus Pseudotsuga; species Pseudotsuga menziesii. Next base: position 19,210 of record LPNX011116978.1, on the reverse strand, counting down.
ACATTTCCTCTTAATCCCAAGTGATTCTCCTATCGAATCATTGTGATGGATTAGTTTTGCTTTCTCAATATGATTAGGTAGTCTAACGGTTAACCATTTCCCCAGCCATAAGATAAGATCAGCGACTTCCTTTCTCTGTGTATCAAGAAAACTCGTGTTGCCCAGAAACCAACAAAAGATCCAGTTTAAGGTGCAGAAGCAAAGATCCTAGTTTTTCCCAGTGAAAAAGAACAACATATAGTTCTCTCTTTGTATGCAACCCTCAAGTCAAATCTGAGTTATTCAATATCTTGCTTTTTTAGGATGGTAAGCGTGGGTTGCAGGGCTAGAATTTCGCATGAGCTGTTAAGTAAATATTGTTATATTAAAAATATATAAAATACATTAATTATTTTTCTAAAATTTCATATAACAGTGCAAAATATTTAAACAATCTAAAGAAAATAGATTATCATGAAATCAACTTGGAGCACTATGCCTGTATTGCTCCATATTGTTTATATATGTTGATACATCTACATAAATATAATAAAGTCGACATTTTAATTGATTATAAATTATCATTCGTATGTATATATATTATGTGGTAATATTGTCACGTGATGATATCGTTAGTATTAGGTTGAGACACACACACACACACACACTTTTGTCCATATAATTTAAAAGACAAGTGAATATGACCATGTGAGAATTATTAAATAACAATCTCTTAAATTAAGAGGAAATGAATATTATTAAGAAAGAGATGTTGGGGATAGTTAGGTTTTGAATTAGCAAAAGGTAAGCCCTCGAGAATGGGATATTATCTTGTTAACCATTATGAAGGAGCAATTTTTCAACTAACACCTTGCACTACATATTCACACGAATAACTAACTGCAAGGGAGGGGGGAGGAAGAAGGAGTGCACCTGAATCTAGAGCAGGGGCATCCTTGCTTAAGGGATTGACAGTTGAAGAGGAGAAGGACGACCTTCTCGAGGAAGAAATATCCCTGGATGAAGAAGAAAGGGCCTGCATACTAAACAAGTGGTCAGAAGAATCCTTTTACTCTATACAAATTACAAAGGTTGTATTGAAAGGCATGGTCTCCAAATGGTTATGAAATCTTTAACTATTATTTCATAAAGTACATTCTTGGATTAATTTACATTTATTATACGCAAAGATGATTTTAGTGATAATGTTCTCGATATAATGCTCAAGTATTCATTGGAGTTTATATAGTTTATTTAAAAAGAATGTGTAGTTAATTGGTTTGATGGATAATATTAGAGGAAAAAAATTATACCCCATTTCCCAAATAATTTATTGAGAATTTTAGGTACATTACAAATATCATACAAATGTTATCTTTTATGGGTTGAGATCTCATTCAAAGTCATGAAAGCCAAGAGAGTGCATATGATGCATATCAACTCTTAAGAATGGTCATATCCCTTGTGAAAAGCCAAATATTCTTTACAATAATCGTATTTAACGTTTTATAACGTCATCCATTGACCCTTAAACTAAACCAACGTAATTTGGGGCATAAATCCCTTACTTTCATCTATGGCCATTGTAAGATCTTAATAGGAAATACCTTTTGATGATGCACATATTCCCATGTTATGGTTCGATACCTTATTATTCATGGCGTTAGACTCTAAAAACTTAGAGAGTTCTTGTATACTAGTTCAAGCAAGTCCAAAACTTAGAGAATTATTGTTGTATAATAGTTCAAGCAAGTCCATGGTGCTTAAGCCCCAAGGGTTAGCTCAATTGGTAAGACGTGCGCACACTCTCTCGGTTCGGGGGGAGGTCACGAGTTTGAGCCTTGAGTCCTCTGGGGTTAGGCCTTTTGCTAGGATGGCTGGCGGTTTACCACCTCTACAATCCACGGATGTGGAGAAGTATTGCTGGGTTTCCCGTGGATCTTTCCATCTGAAAAATTCCATTGTGCTTCAACGTGGAAAATTTTATTTAGGGTCTATATTGTAATCAACTTTTTGTTTATAATGAAGAGTTTATGGTGATTGCAGTTTGTGGTTTTTTTTTCTCTAACATAATACACATGCCATGAATTTATATTGCATATATGTTCCTTAAACCTAGTTTGTCTGTTGACATTAGGTTTAACATCTTGACACATTTGAGAAATTTACAAAATTAAAACAATTAAAAAATTAATAATTAAGCCAACTTGACATATAAACATATGATTTTTTCTCAATTTATTTTGTAATTGGAAACAAATATACTTTAAAAATAATAATATAATTGGGTCAATAGACTTTTTTATTTGAGATTTGGGGTGGACTACAACCTATGCTTTATTTCAAAATTTGAAATAAACAATTATAAAAAAAGGAATATAAAAAATAACTGGAATCTAGCTAAGCCAACTTCACATATAAAATAATTAAAAATAATAATAACTAAGCCAACTTCACATATAAACATAAAATGAATTTTTTTTCTCAATTTATTTTGTAATTGGAAACAAAACTATATTATAATTACGACCTATGACTAGGATGAGATACATTTATTGTAGAGATTGATTTTATGGCAGTATTTCAAAATTTGAAATAAAAAATTATAAAAAAGGAATATAAAAATTAATTGGAAGCTAGCTATGCAATGCATGGATAACTCATAGTAATGGATAACCCCAACTATAGATAACTAGAAGAATGTGAGATAAAAATTGAAACAAATATAAAAATATTTGATAGTTGATAAATGGATAACGAGAAGAATGTCGACGATAACATGTAGCCAGACATGGATAACTCAGAGTTAAACTAGTTTCCATTTGATCCTTATCTACTTGTTCCAGCCACAAACTATGTAGGTGTGCTAGTCAAATATCTCAATCCATATTCACATAAAACCCTTTTTTTATCTTACTTTTTTCATTTACTTTTTACTAAGTTAAAATTGATATTTTGAAGAAAAAAACATATTATCAACCACTCAAGTCCATGGAATATGTCCATGCATTTCTTTTGTATTCTTCAGCACGCCAATTCTTGGCTTCGGTACTTTACTCTCTATCTTTGTGATTGACTCTGTAGAAAGGGGGATGGTGGTTGATACGAATTTTACAGTAATCTGCAGTATTATATTGTCAGTCTCCGGGATTTTTATGAAATGGTTTTTATGACATTGTAAGGTTGGGCCAAAGGGATCATACTTCTGAGATACCTTTTTCCTCAAGACTATTTTTAGACCATATTTTTTGGACTTTTTCCTGTTGGTATTTTTTTTATGATAGTGCAAGGTTGTGAACAAAGGGATCATATTTCTGAGATGTCTTTTTCTTAAATGTATTTTTTGGGATATTTTTTTTTACTTTTTCTTTGTCCTGTTTGTAGTTTTGTCTTATGTTAATTGAATTCTTTTAATCTTGTGATGATATTGTTAATGAACCGTTTGTAAGTCCATTATAAGTTAATGTAATGGAACTTTTCAATACTATTGGATATTCATGGTGGACATAATGTTGGTTTTGACAGTTTTGGGACTGGACTAATGTATTAATAGATATTTAGTGATATTAAGACTAATTTTGTAAAGTTTAAAGTTTATATCTTGATTATTTTATAATATAATAATAGATATAAAGTTGATGATTGATTATATTAACATAGTTATTTGACTTATAATGTTACTTGAACTCTTCTGATCTGGTTATGATACTGTTGATGAATACTTTGTAAGTCCATTATAAGTTAATGTAATGGAACCTTTCAATACTATTAGATATTCATGGTGGACAGAAGGTTGGTCTTGACAGTTTTGGGACTGGACTAATGTATTAATAGATATTCTAGTGATTTTAAGACGAATTCTATAAAGTTTAAAGTTTATATCTTGATTATATTATAATATAATAGTAGATTTAAAGTTGATTATTAATTATATTAACATAGCTGTTTGACTTATTGTGTTTAGGAATTAAAATAGATGAAAATGATAGTGAATGACTTTTATGATAGTTAAATGTTATCAACAAAGAGATTATACTTGTGAGTATTTCTGAAATCACTTATTTTTTTTCCTAAGTATTTCAAAGATAATATATTTAGTCTTTTTTATGGATACTTTGTAACATGTTTGTAGTTTCTTTTTTGCTATGTTAACTGAACTTTTTTTGATATGGTTATGGTATTGCTAGTGAGCAGTTGTTAAGTTAATTTTTAGTGAACACCTTTAATATTTTAATTAATTTTGTAAAGTTTATATCTTAATTGTATTATAAAAGTAAATATAAGGTTGATTATAATAACACAATTGTTTGACTTATACATGATTGGGCTGCATACCATTTTCCTTTGTGTTTTGCGATTAAAATAAATAGAAATGACATTGAATGAATTTTATGATAGTGTAAGGTTATGAACAAAGATCATATTTCTGAGATCAATTTTTTTTCCTTGAATATTTGTGAGATCATATTTTTGAGACTTTTTCTTGCGAGTCTTTTTTAATGAAGGCTTTGTAGTTTGTTTCTAGTTTTTTTGTGCTATGTTAACTGAACTCTTTTGGTCTGGTTATGATAGTGCTAGTGAATAGTTTGTTTAATATTCCTGAAAAAGTTAGCTTAAGCACTTTTGAGATTGATTGAATGTATTAAGAGATCTTTGGTGATCTTTTTAATTTTGTAAAGTATATATGTGGTTTGGATATGATATTGTTAGTGAGCACTTAATAAGTCAATCATAAGTTAATGTAATGTTACCTTTATAGCTTTGAGATAGATCGAATGTATTATTAAATTTCTCTTAATCTAATGAATTTTGTAAAGTTTATATCTGAAGTATATTATAATAGCAGATATAAGGTTGGTTACTCTATATGATTTGGTTTCTTTTAGTTTTCCTTTGTGTTTTGGGATTAAAATTAGATGGAAAGGGTGAATGGCTTTTATGATAATGCAATGAACAAAGAAATTGTGTTTGATTTAAATCACTTAAGTTCATAACTTTAAAATATATATTATTTATAAAGTAGTAGACTAATTAGCATAAAATATTGAATAAAAAATTTAATATATTATGTTATAGAAATAGTAAATGGATTTTGTTTAAATTATTTAATTAAATGTGTATCTTAATTTAAATTAAAATTTATTTTGAAAAAGATAATGGTGGTCAATTTTAACTATCTAGTCCAAGTATTAAGTTGTTTTATGATAACATAATTTTAAAATGATATTTTATAGACTAAATGTTGTTTGCATGGCAGATAGCTAGAGATAACTAGAAGAAGACTCGATGATCATGTTGTTATGCATAGATAACTCACTAATAACAACTTTTTAACAAAATAATGCTAGATAACTACATAAATAACTCACTAATAACACCTGTTTAACAGAATAATGTTAGAGATTACAAATACTCATGAAGATAACTAATAGATTTGTTAGGTTTTCCATATTAGTTAGGATTTCAAATAATTCGGTATTTAAATTATTTTAAAATAAGTTAAGAAGGTTACAACCATGTGCAAGGCCCTCCTAAAACCATGGGTTGTTTAGGAGGCTTGCACATGGTCTTAAAACATTTGCAAGGCCCTCATAAACCATGTACAATAAAACCATGGGTTGTTTAGAAGACCTTGCACATGGTTTTAAACCATTTGCAAGGCCCTCCTAAACCATGTAAAATAAAACCATAGGTTTTTTAGGAGCCCTTGCACTTGGTTTTAAGGATAATTCATTTTTTTTTGTATTTTGTTAGGTAGGAACATTACAATATCTCCCCCATATTATGTTGAATGGACTTTTTTTTTGGCGGATAATTAAATATTTAATTCTTTATTTTTTTAGCTATGAACATTACAACATATCCCCCTATATATAATTAAAACTTTTATTTTTTATTTTTTTTATATTTAATATATCATTTTAAATTGATGTAATAAGTATCTAAAGAGACTAGTTTTTATTTTATTTTATCATTTAATAATAAATAATTAAAAAATAATATACCTCTCTAATAGCCTCTCTCATATCCTCTCTCCACCTTCTATATACCTCCCTCACTATATCTCCCTCCATATCGCTCTCTCTATCGTTCACCCCTTCCCCCTCTCTCTTTGTCGTTCACCCCTCCCCCCTCTCTCTTTGTCATTCACCCCTCCCTCCATCTCCCCCACACAATCTCTATCTATCTCTATGTGTGTGTGTGTGTGTGTCGCTCCTCCCCCCTCTCTATCTGTATGTGTGTGTGTGTGTCCCTCCCATCATTTCATGATTTCGACTATATGGAGCACTATGCCTATATTGTTGATCAACTTGGCCGTGCTGGGCATCTGGATGAGGCAGAGGGATTTATCAACAAAATGCCATTCAAGCCAAGTGCTTTTGTGTGGGGAACCTTGCTCAGTGCCTGCAAAATTCATGGAAACATGAAGCTTGGAAAGCATGCTACAGAAAAGCTGCTAGAGTTAGAGCCACAAAAGTCTGCACCATATGTTCTACTGTCAAACATATATGCTTCAGAAAGCAGGTGGGATGATGTAGCAAGAGTACAAAAAATTATGAAAGACAGGGGGATAGTAAAGGAGCCAGGTCAAAGTTGGATTGTTCTCCAAAACAAGGTTCATGCATTCTATGTAGATGACAGATTGCATCCACAAACAGAAGATATTTACGCAACATTGGGGGAACTGATTGTTCAGATAGAGGCAGCAGGGTATGTTCCTCATACAAAATTTGCGCTACATAAATTAGGGCTAGAACAGAAGGAAAATACATTTCTTATGTTTTCCACTGTTGAATTTCTTCTTGGGACAAGATAAAAGAAATCAAACGCAGAGATCGGTTCCTCACCTCTGTGGCTCTCCTGCTCAAGATATTCGTTCCACTGGGAACAGTGCTCATCTAGTAAATTCAACATAGTATCGCTTCTGCACAGTAAAACAACAAGAATCTTTTATTACAAATTGACACAATCTTAATCATTATCATCAAGTAGAGATAGAGATTTATCTTCCTAACTTACCTCAGCGCGTAAGGAATATTTCTAACCATCAATGTGGTCGTATCTTCTCTCAGAGGTGTGGAGCCGCTGATTATTTCCTTAACAACAGGAAGGGAGCTCCAACCGCGTCTCTTGAAAATAAAAATACTAAGAGTTTAAGAAAATAAAAAAACTAAGAGTTTAAGAAAAAATTATGACGAGCATGTTGATTTGGATATGCCAGCCAAATGTGCATTATTTTCATGGGAGCCTATGTGTTTTGGAGATGGTTTTATGGAAGATAAGTTGGATCCATGTCATTAATTAATAAATAACGACACATGAGATCTTATGGATATGCTAGAAGGAAAGGATAATATTGAATTTAAATGTATTTATAAAATTAAATTTAATGAAAAAAGTGGAGTGGAAAAATACAAGACAATGTTTGTGTTGATAGGATTTTTGTAGCAAACTAGTGTGGATTATGGAGAAACCTTGCTCCTAAGAAAAAGGTTGGACATAAATCTTGCTCCTAAGAAAAAGGTTGGACATAGTTAGGGTAGTTTTGGCTTTAAGAGGCAGCAATAGGTGGGCAATATATTTGATGGATGCAAAGTTATGCTTCTTGAATGACATCTTAGAAGAAGAAGTCTATGTAAACCAAACACATGAGTATGAAAATAGAGGTAAGAGCACATAATTTATAAGCTAGAAAAATCATTGTATGATTTGAAACGAAGTTCATAGAGCTTGGTGCATCAAAATTATTCAAACTTTCGTAGTAATGGTTTCTCTAGATGTAAGAGTGAGCCCACTTGTACACCAACGCATGTCATCAAGATAATATTATGATTTTTTTTCTTGATGTTGATAATATTTGATACATGCAATTTAATAATATATTATTTCAAATTAACTGAAGATATAGTTGAGATGGAAGAACTTGGCTTGTTGAAGAACTTGAGATTGCCTCATGTTTTGACTCGAAATAACTATGGATTCGTCTATTTAAATTAGGACTCTCCTATGCTAAGATTTCTAAGAAATTGTTGTTACATGTTACACAAAACTATATCCAAAAAACTTTGCAACCATTACTAATGCAAAGACATAAGAAATGGCACAAAATCACATTATATTAAGCGGGCCCCAAAAATTGCATTCCATTCAATGGTCTCTACAGTAAGTTGTATTCATTAATATTGATCTATATTCATGACCTTGTAGCTGCAAATCATCTTAAGTTGCAAATCATCTTAAACAAGCTTGAGGGTACCAATAAAGTTAAAATTTTCAATATTCAAACTTTGCCATGGAATTTTTAGAATTTAATATTAAAAGATTTAGATTGATTTGAAGAGCTTATGATACAAATTTTGAGTGTAGTG
>LPNX011116978.1:0-10182 GCA_001517045.1 Pseudotsuga menziesii | reverse complement strand
TAAATCAAGTGGTCGTGTATAGCCACATGGGGTAAGTGAAAGAGCGGCACCGCGCCATAGGAGGTCAAACCCAAGGTAGCGGGTGTATGTTCTCTCAAGTGGGATTACCACCACTTGTTGAAAAGGAGACGACCCAATACCGTTCGAGGGATAACTATTCTTTCTCCACTTGACGAAGGTACTTAGTGACCAACTTAGGATGTCATTCCTTATAGGTGACTGTCGTGGAAGCCGACAGTACCTGAGACAGATTTTGTCGAACTAGTGGATTTCATCACCTCTAGTATCTTCATTATAACTGACTCTTTGTTACCTCTGCGGGATAATCACTTGGTGGATTTCATCACCATCAAGGAAGATGTCATTTGAGAGGCCCAGTTACATTTGAGTGGAAGGACGATATGTCTCTAAGGTTATTGTTTTCACTACGATATATTGTTGTATGATTTTCACATTTTCCTTTAAAAAACAATTTTCCAAACAATTATTTATGCTAAATACCTTCTAGCATAAGCATTTCCTTCTAGGATAAGCACACTTGCTTATGCTAGAAGAAAATTACCAATAGAAAAACCTTGTCCATTGTGATTGGTGGTTGCTAGCTTATACCTTGAGCTTGTGCCATGTGCCTTATTTTGAAATTAGCACATGGCACAAGATCAAGGACTTCTAGCATAAGCATTTCATTCTAGCATAACCAAAAATGATTATGCTAGAAGGAAAGCCAGCAGTCGTTAGTTGTCCAATAGAAAAACCCTAGACATGGTGATTGGTGGTTGCTAGCTTATACCTTGAGCTTGTGCCATGTACTCTATTTTAAAATAAGCACACGTCACAAGATCAAGGAAAGCTAGTGACTGCTAGATTTCCTTCTAGCATAAGCATTTCCTTCTAGGATAAGAACACATACTTATGCTAGAAGAAAAGCTAACAGTCGCTAGCTTTCCAATAGAAAAATCATGTCCATGGTGATTGGTGGTTGCTAACTTATACCTTGAGTTTGTTCCATGTGATCTATTTTGAAATAAGCACATGGAAAAAGATCAAGGAAAGCTAGCGACTGCTAGCTTTCCTTCTAGCATAAGCATTTCCTTCTAGTATAAACACACATGCTTATGCTAGAAGGAAAGATAACAGTCGCTAGATTTCAAATAACAAACCCTATCCATGGTGATTGGTGGTTGCTAGCTTATACCTTGAGCTTGTGCCATGTGCTCTATTTTGAACAAATGCTAGCTTTCCTTCTACCATAACACACATTCTTATGTTATAAGGAAAGCTAGCAATCGTTAGCTTTCCAATAGAAAAATCTTGGGCATCGTGATTGGTGGTTGCTAGCTTATACCTTGAGCTTATGCCATGAACTCTATTTTCAAATAAGCACATGGCACAAGATCAAGGAAAGCTAGCGACTGCTATCTTTCCTTCTAGCATAAGCATTTCCTTCTAGGATAAGAACACATACTTATGCTAGAAGGAAAGCTAGCAGTCGCTAGCTTTCCAATAGAAAAATCATGTCCATAGTGGTTGGTGGTTGCTAGCTTATACCTTGAGCTTGTGCCATTTGCTCTATTTTGAAATAAGCACATGGCAAAAGATCAAGGAAAGCTAGTGAATTCTAGCTTTCCTTCTAGCATAAGCATCTCCTTCTAAAATAAACACACATGCTTATACTAGAAGGAAAGCTAATAGTCGCTAGCTTTTAATTAAAAAAACCCTGTCCATGGTGATTGATGGTTGCTAGCTTATACCTTCAGCTTGTGCCATGTGCTCTATTTTGAATGAATTCTAGCCCTCCTTCTAGCATAAGCATTTCCTTCTAGCATAACACACATGCTTATGTTAGAAGAAAAGCTAGCAGTCGCTAGCTTTCCAATAGAAAAACCCTGAGCATGGTGATTGCTGGTTGCTAGCTTATACCTTGAGCTTGTGCCATGTACTCTATTTTCAAATAAGCACATGGCACAAGATCAAGGAAAGCTAGCGACTGCTAGCTTTCCTTCTAGCATAAGAATTTTCTTTTAGGATAATAACACATACTTATGTTAGAATGAAAGCTAGCAGTTGCTAGCTTTCCAATAGAAAAATCATGTCCATGGTGATTGGTGGTTGCTAGCTTATACCTTGAGCTTGTGTTATGTGATCTATTTTGAAATAATCACATGAAAAAATATCAAGGAAAGCTAGCAACTGCTATCTTTTCTTTTAGCATAAACACACATGCTTATGCTAGAAGGAAAGCTAACAGTCACTAGCTTTCCAATAGAAAAACCATGTCCATGGTGATGGGTGGTTGTTAGCTTATACCTTGAGCTTGTGCCATGTGCTATATTTTGAACGAATGCTAGCTTTCCTTCTAGCATAAGTATTTCCTTATAGCATAACACACGTGTTTATGTTAGAAGAAAAGCTAGCAGTCGCTAGCTTTCCAATAGAAAAACCCCGGGCATGGTGATTGGTGGTTGCTAGCTTATACCTTGAGCTTGTGCCATGTACTCTATTTTCAAATAAGCACATGGCATAAGATCAAGGAAAGCTAGCAGTCGCTAGCTTTCCTTCTAGGATAATAACACATACTTATGCTAGAAGGAAAGCACTCTATTTTCAAATAAGCACATGGCACAAGATCAAGGAAAGCTAGCAGTCGCTAGCTTTCCTTCTAGGATAATAACACATACTTATGATAGAAGGAAAGCTAGCAGTCGCTAGCTTTCCAATAGAAAAATCATGTCCATGGTGATTGGTGGTTGCTAGCTTATACCTTGAGCTTGTGGCATGTGCTCTATTTTGAAATAAACACCTGGAAAAATATCAAGGAAAGCTAGCGACTGCTAGCTTTCCTTATAGCATAAACACACATGCTTATGCTAGAAGGAAAGCTAACAGTCGCTAGCTTTCCAATATAAAAACCCTGTCCATGGTGATTGGTGGTTGCTAGCTTATACCTTGAGCTTGTGCCCCGTGCTCTATTTTGAACAAATGCTAGCTTTCCTTCTACCATAAGCATTTCCATCTAGCATAAAACACATAACCATGTTAGAAGGAAAGCTAGCAGTCGCTAGCTTTCCAATAGAAAAACCCTGAGCATGGTGATTGGTGGTTGCTAGCTTATACCTTGAGCTTGTGCCATGTACTCTATTTTCAAATAAGCACATGGCATAAGATCAAGGAAAGCTAGCAGTCGCTAGCTTTCCTTCTAGGATAATAACACATACTTATGCTAGAAGGAAAGCTAGCAGTCGCTAGCTTTCCAATAGAAAAATCATGTCCATGGTGATTGGTGGTTGCTAGCTTATACCTTGAGCTTGTGGCATGTGCTCTATTTTGAAATAAACACCTGGAAAAATATCAAGGAAAGCTAGCGACTGCTAGCTTTCCTTATAGCATAAACACACATGCTTATGCTAGAAGGAAAGCTAACAGTCGCTAGCTTTCCAATATAAAAACCCTGTCCATGGTGATTGGTGGTTGCTAGCTTATACCTTGAGCTTGTGCCCCGTGCTCTATTTTGAACAAATGCTAGCTTTCCTTCTACCATAAGCATTTCCATCTAGCATAAAACACATAACCATGTTAGAAGGAAAGCTAGCAGTCGCTAGCTTTCCAATAGAAAAACCCTGAGCATGGTGATTGGTGGTTGCTAGCTTATACCTTGAGCTTGTGCCATGTACTCTATTTTCAAATAAGCACATGGCACAAGATCAAGGAAAGCTAGCAACTGCATTTCCTACTAGCATAAGCATTTCCTTCTAGGATAATAGCACATACTTATGCTAGAAGGAAAGCTAGCAGTCGCTAGCTTTCGAGTAGAAAAATCCTATCCATGGTGATTGATGGTTGCTAGCTTATACTTTGAGCTTGTGCCATGTGCTCTATTTTGAAATAAGCACATGGCAAAAGATCTAGGAAAGCTAGCGACTGCTAGCTTTCCTTCTAGCATAAACACACATGCTTATGCTAGAAGGAAAACTAACAGTCGCTAGCTTACCAATAGAAAAACCCTGTCCATGGTGATTGGTAGTTGCTAGCTTATATCTTGAACTTGTGCCATGTGCTTATTTTGAACAAATGCTAGCTTTCATTCTACCATAAGCATTTCCATCTAGCATAACACACATAACCATGTTAGAAGAAAAGCTAGCAGTCGCTAGCTTTCCAATAGAAAACCCTAGGCATGGTGATTGGTGGTTGCTAGCTTATACCTTGAGCTTGTGCCATGTACTCTATTTTCAAATAAGCACATGGCACAAGATCAAGGAAAGCTAGCAACTTCTAGCTTTACTTCTAGCATAAGAATTTCCTGCTAGGATAATAACACATACTAATGCTAGAAGGAAAGCTAGCAGTTGTTAGCTTTCCAATAGAAAAATCATGTCCATGGTGATTGGTGGTTGCTAGCTTATACCTTGAGCTTGTGCCATGTGCTCTATTTTGACATAAGCACATGGCACAAGATGACTGCTAGTTTTCTTTCTAGGATAATAACACATACTTATGCTAGAAAGAAAGCTAGAAGTCGCTAGATTTCCAATAGAAAAATCCTATCCATGGTGATTGGTGGTTGCTAGCTTATACCTTGAGCTTGTGCCATGTGCTCTATTTTGAAATAAGCACATGGAAAAAAATCAAGGAAAGCTAGCGATTGCTAGCTTTCCTTCTAGCATAAGCATTTCCTTCTAGTATAAACACACATGGTTATGCTATAAGGAAAGCTAACAGTTGCTAGCTTTGCAATAGAAAAACCCTGTCCATGGTGATTGGTGGTTGCTAGCTTATACCTTGAGCTTGTGCCATGTACTCTATTTTGAACGAATGCTACCTTTCCTTCTGTCATAACACATGCTTATGTTAGAAAAAAGGTAGCAATCGCTAGCTTTCCAATAGATAAACCCTGGGCATGGTGATTGGTGGTTGCTAGCTTATACCTTGAGCTTGTGCCATGCACTCTATTTTCAAATAAACACATGCCAGCATGAGATCAAGGAAAGCTAGCGATTGCTATATTTCCTTCTAGCATAAGCATTTCTTTCTAGGATAATAACACATACTTATGCTAGAAGGAAAGCTAGCAGTCGCTAGCTTTCCAATAGAAAAATCTTGTCCATGGTGATTGGTGGTTGCTAGCTTATACCTTGAGCTTGTTCCATGTGCCCTATTTTGAAATAAGCACATGACAAAAGATCAAGGAAATTCAGCGACTGCTAGCTTTCCTTCTAGCATAATAATTTCCTTCTAGCATAAGCACACATGTGCTTATGCTAGAAGGAAACCTAGCAGTCGCTAGCTTTCCAATATAAAAACCCTGGGCATGATGATTGGTCGTTCCTAGCTTATAGAATGATCTTGTGCCTTGTGCTCTATTTAGCAATTATTACATGGCACAAGATCAATGAAAGCTAGAGACTGCTATCTTTCCTTCTAGCATAAGCATTTCCTTCTAGCGTAAACACACATGCTTATACTAGAAGGAAAGCTAACAGTCGCTAGCTTTCCAATAGAAAAACCCTGTCCATGGTGTTTCGTGGTTGCTAAATTATACCTTGAACTTGTGCCATGTGCTCTATTTTGAACGAGTGCTAGCTTTCCTTCTAGCGTAACACACATGCTTATGTTAGAAGGAAAGCTAGCAGTCGCTAGCTTTCCAATAGAAAAACCCTAGGCATGGTGATTGGTGGTTGCTAGCTTATACCTTGAGCTTGTGCCATGTACTCTATTTTGAAATAAGCACATGTCACAAGATCAAGGAAAGCTAGCGACTGCTAGCTTTCCTTCTAGCATAAGCATTTCCTTCCAGGATAAGAACACATACTTATGCTAGAAGGAAAGCTAGCAGTCGCTAGCTTTCCAATAGAAAAATCATGTCCATGGTGATTGATGGTTGCTAGCTTATACCTTGAGCTTGTGCCATGTGCTCTATTTTGAAATAAGCACATGGAAAAATATCAAGGAAAGCTAGTGACTGCTAGCTTTCCTTCTAGCATAAACACACATGCTTATGCTAGAAGGAAATCTAACAGTCGCTAGCTTTCCAATAGAAAAAATCTGTCCATGGTGATTGGTGGTTACTCGCTTATACCTTGAATTTGTGCCATGTGCTCTATTTTGAACGAATGCTAGCTTCCCTTATATCATAAGCATTTCTTTCTAGCATAACCCACATGCTTATGTTAGAATGAAAGCTAGTAGTCGCTAGCGTTTCAATAGAAAACCCTGGACATGGTGACTGGTGGTTGCTAGTTTATACCTTGAGCTTGTGCCATGTATTCTATTTTCAAATAAGCACATGGTACAAGATCAAGGAAAGCTAGCGACTTCTAGCTTTCCTTCTAACATAAGCATTTCCTTCTAGGATAATAACATATACTTATACTAGAAGGAAAGCTAGTCGTCGCTAGCTTTCCAATAGAAAAATCATGTCCATTGTGATTGGTGGTTGCTAGCTTATACCCTGAGCTTGTGCCATGTGCTCTATTTTGAAATAAGCACATGACAAAAGATCAAGGAAAGCTAGCGACTGCTAGTTTTCCTTCTAGCATAAGCATTTCCTTCTAGCATAAACACACATGCTTATGCTAGAAGGAAAGCTAACGGTCGCTAGCTTTCCAATAGAAAAACCCTGTCCATGGTGATTGGTGGTTGCTAGCTTATACCTTGAGCTTGTTCCATGTACTCTATTTTGAACGAGTGCTACCTTTCATTCTAGCATAAACATTTTTTTCTAGCATGTCACACATGCTTATGGTAGAAGGAAAGCTAGCAGTCACTAGCTTTCCAATAGAAAAACCTTAGGCATGGTGATTGGTGGTTGCTAGCTTATACCTTGAACTTGTGCCATGTACTCTATTTTCAAATAAGCACATGGCACAAGATCAAAGAAAGCTAGCGACTGCTAGCTTTCCTTCTAGCATAATCATTTACTTATAGAATAATAACACATACCTATGCTAGAAAGAAAGCTAGCAGTCGCTAGCTTTCCAATAGAAAATCCTGTCCATGGTGATTGGTGGTTACTAGCTTATACCTTGAGCTTGTGCCATGTGCTATATTTTGAAATAAGCACATGGCAAAAGATCAAGGAAAGCTAGCGACTGCTAGCTTTCTTTCTAGCATAACCATTTCCTTCTAGCATTTTTGGGAAGGAAAACTTTTCTTTTTAATGAGTCTCTACTTGTGCTAGATGCAATGGATTTTTATTTATCTTTAAGTATTTAATATGTTTCCATAACACATGACCCTTATTATTCTTGTGCATGTGAATAAAAGACATGTAATAGAATATTGTTTGATAATGCTCATTATTTCATGTATTTTTAAAACAATTTAAACTTATAGTCACAACTATTTATTATTGTTTTTAGAAGCTATGGACTCTGGTGCAATGACAATTCCAAGGAATAATTTGAAGAAAAAACGAATTGCAAGTGACACACAAACAACGTCTCCCCCATGTGGTATGGTGGTTTTATATATTATTCTCTCATTTCTAAATGTTTAGACTAGAAGACTATATGGCAATATTTGTGATTTTGATTTCATTTTATTTATAGTAATAATTGCTTGTTATTGTTTTTAGAAGCTATCGTCTCCAAAGCAAATAAAATGCCACAATCAAAATTCAAAAAACAAAAGCGTCATTCAACTCATATTATAAATTCAACAATTGGTTCTAATTTTGAAATGATTAAAAAGTTCAAAACATCTACTGCATATGAGTATGTCGAAGATTGGTGTGTTGAGATTGAAAGTCCCATGAATATGTTTCCAGATATGTATCTATTTGGATCCATGGATGGAAATGATATACAAAGGCTAGGGATAATTGTTAGTTGCTATGCTCTCAATCATAGTTAGATCGATTTTCAAATGGAGGTAACTGAAGAAAATGAAGTGAAATTATTTTCTTGCCAAGTTGAGTACATAAAATTTAGACCAGATTTGATTGATACTAATACAAAATTTCCAGAGTCAATAAAAAAGTCACAGTTTAAGTTGGACAGTTTTGAGAGCTTCAATGAATCTGGTCTAAAGATTTGTGAAGATCTTGTACAATGTATTACCAACGTTATGAAATATCTCTATGTGAGATGTAAGAAAACATCATCTGTGTTTCTTTATTTGCAACAAAGAGGTAAACTACTTGATAAAATACCAGATGATAAACTTGAGCCTCAATTGCTTGCTTTGAGAAGGGTATATTTAGCTGAGCTAGAACAGAGCATTGAAGAAAGTGAGTTCATGCCTACTACAGATTTTGTAAAATCCCAAAAAGAAGACTCTCAGATCGAGAAGCTTGCTGACCAATGCGATGAAATCCATGAAAATTTTAAGGACAGTTATTTATTTTCAAGCTCTTTTAGCATGAAGGTGGATGTTTGAAGATGTATAGAAGCACCCAAGTTATATAAATTGAGATCATGGGATGATTTAAATGTTTGAGTATTAATAAAATCATTCCTATAGAAATTTCAAGCATCATTGCCTGATGCTCTTCTGATTCCATTTGACACAAAAGAGTCTGATCCGATTGGAAACCCTGTGAAAATCATGAATGAAATGGATATAAATGCCAAGAACATCAATTTTTGGATAGTTGATGGGCAACACACCATTCAAGCAACAAAAGAAATATTATCAAATCCTAAATTCAGTCTATCTGGGGAGGCAAAACAGAAGTACAAAGAACGTAATGCTCGATTCTTAGATCCATTAGTTGCTCCCAGTGTGGTGATTCATATTTGTTGCCAGTTAAATTCTGCAAACAAAGTGTTCTTCAAAACTCCATTCATTGATTCTGTGTGATCTGCAAGACAATTCCTAATTGCCACAAATAAATTAAAGAAACAAAAATGTGGGAATTCTAAGACGGCTGAAGACAAGGTATGCAATTTTTTTTTTGCACTCAGTTTATATTGTTTTAACTAAATTCATGGCTATTTTATTTTTGATATCACATTCTTACTAATTTATATTTGTTATTTTTTAACAGGTTGATGATGAAATGTTGTGCTCTTTCTTCGATTGTCCACTAACAAACTTTGTTGAAAAATAAGTCTTGTTATATCTTGATGATACTACTTGGGATAAATGGGAAGTTGTTTTTAATTGTTACAAACTAGGGACATTAATGTGTTCTCCAAACCAAACTAAGGATCCAAACTATAAGACAAATAGTCTAAATAGTTTGGTATCAAGTTCTTTCCGTCCCCTTCAGGGACTAACCGCTGAAGAAATGTGTTCTGTAGCAGATAAACTATTGGATGGAACTGTCTGGTTTTCTATTCCAATGAACCATCCAACCAATGCCATACAAATTAAAGATTATTGTTCACAATTGAAAACCAAAAGAACAATTTTGGAGGCAATGGTAACATATTGCAAAAGTCATGATAAGAATCTGAATGATAAGATTCTTACAATATCCAATATTCTTGAGCATTATGGAATCACTGATATCATATTTGCCAACTTCTGTAAGACAATGGAAGGGTGTAAATATGTAAAAGGATCACGAAATACAAAAATAGAGTCCCTTTCTCCACAAGCTTGTGTGGTCCTTGATAGAATAATTGATGCATCGACATATATACAAGAAATTGAGAACAGTTTTGAATTCGGTTGTCATTATGGGGGTCCTAGCCTCTTGTCAACACTTTTGCACTCTTTTCCTTCTCAATTTCAACCAATGTTATACACTGACTTTGTTGTGTTGGATACATTGGCTTTGAAAGATGAATCATTCCTTAAGGATCACTATATTGAATTGTTTTGATTTTTTAACGAAAAAAATGGGTTGAAAGATTTTACTATGATTATCTTAGTAGAAATTTGGTCTTGTAAGGATGTACGCCAAGCTCTGGAGATTGTTGTCAAGGACTCAAATGTCAACTATAAAATGGCTACCGGTCTTTATGAATATAAAGAACAAAATAACTATAATTATGATATAGTTTTAACTATACATTTCTATAGTGAAGAGTCAAAAATTTTAGAGGCCTCAAGATACTCTCACACTTTTAGAGACATATCTGATGAAAATGAGAGAGATTTTGAATTCTAGGAAGAATTATTGCAAATGAATCAACAACATAGTGATCTAAATTTGATTATTTCTCTTTATGCGGGGACAAATTTATAGAAGGCTTGCTGTACATATGGAAGAAGAATGGCATGTGTCATAGAAAA
>LPNX011116976.1:12019-38524 GCA_001517045.1 Pseudotsuga menziesii | reverse complement strand
ATTAGTTAACGGACTAACTACTGTGTTTACTCAGCCGACCGACGTAGTCGGTATCTCGACTTAGTTGGCTGATCGACTAAGTCGGTCTTCGTTCAAGTCAACTTTATGTCGACTTGCTCCTTCTACATATTCCTCCCCATCATTCACGTGGTCCTTCAGGCCGGAATGTTGCTATGAGTCATGTTCATATTGCTGCTACTCGCGTAGTTGTGTCTCAGAGTCAAGTACCTCCTGTTGTCTCAGGAGATCGTATTCCTACTTCTAGAGGTCATATTCCTACTTCTGAAACGTCTATTCCTACCTATGGATTTTCTCATGGGACTTATTATGGACCATATTATGGACCTCAGTATGCACATAGTTATTCACCTTATGAGAACAGGTATCAACAACCCGCTTACTCCCTGAATAATGGCTTTGTAGCCCCAAATACTCAAGGTACACCACACTATGGTGCTTCCATGCCACCCTACACGGGTCAAACGCGAGGAGGATACTATGGCTATGGCCATGGTGGTTATGGTATTCATTCCTATGTGAACCAAAATTATCAGGGAGTGTCTCATAGACCTCTTCAACCTAGGCTCCCTTTCCTCAAAACTTTAAATTTTACTAACTTGTCGAGACTAACGAACGATCCGGTATCTTATGACCCATCTTGGTCGGCTGTCCCTACGAAGATTCCCTCGGACATCCCCAAATTTGAGGGAAAACCAAGAGAATATCCTAGTGAACATGTTACTACATTTCACCTTTGGTGCTCTTCTAATTCCTTACACGAAGATTCGATCAATTTAAGGCTATTTCAAAGCACCCTTACAGGGCCTGTAGCGAAATGGTACATAGAGTTACCAAGGGGGGGCATTCACTTTGTTTGATGACCTAGCTATGAATTTTCTCAACCACTTCTAGCTACCAGTGCATTACGACATTGGTATGGAACTCTTGTCAACATTTCACCAAGACAAATCCATGCATATCTCGGACCATATCCAAGAGTGGCATAGACGGAAGAGATTGATTAAAGATTTCATACCACCGGAGTTTCTCATTGAGTGGTTCCTTAAGTCATTGCTACCTTATATAGTGATAGATGTTTCTACATCTGGAGTTCAAAAGGAGGAACAAGCCATTTTTAGGGCACAAGAATTGGATTTGATTTATGCTCAATCCGGTTTGTTATATGAGATCATTCCTAACGCTCCACGTTCTAGTTTCGACCCTAATATCAAACCTAGACAACATGCCGATGGCATTGTTGGTTGTACAAGTACCAAACCTATGGATTCAGTTGTGAAACAAGTGAGTCAATTTTCTATCAACTAATCTGCCTCAAGACAAGCCAGGGCTTTGTATCAACCCACCCAAATGACAAGTGTGCTTTCGGTGCAATCGTCAGACCAGAAGGGTAACCAGCAACCCGGAAGGAATAAGAAGAAGGGTAAAAACAATCAGAAGGGTTGGAATAGGAATGAAAATGCCAATTCTAATGACAAGAATGCCCAAAATTTTGGGGGGGACAAGCAGCATAAACGTAAGGTTAATTTTCCTTGCAAGTTGTGTAAGGAAGACCACCTCACTCACGTGTTCCCTCGGATAGAAGAATCCTCGAGGTTCATAGTGCAGGGCCCAACTGTGTTGACTAACCCTTTACCTCATAATCAAAATATGAACTCAAGGACCCATGATCAGTCTGGTGGAGATCAAGATCTGTCGAAAGCTAGTAATGGTCATGGTTGCATCAATATGGTGCATGCTACTAAGGTTGTGACTCGTGCGAAGCACTATGGTTCTGTTGCATCTGCAACAATTTCCCAAAATTCTAAAAAATTTTAGGACCCTCCTTTACTTTGAATTATTCAGTCTCCTTTTCTTGATTTCAGCCTATTGATTTTGGCCTATGGATTTTCAAGCATCTTCCCGGAATTTGGTTGCGATCTATCGATTGATTTCTCCTCATTTCAATGTTTGAAGGAATCCCGTCTTTAATTGAGCTCCTTGTCAACTTGCAAAATCCTTCAAAAGCTTCTTGTATCGGGAGTTAATTCGTTTGACAAGCCTGCCATTGTGGGTGTTTTTCAACTCTTGATTGGCTTTGTCGAACCGCTGTTGCGGGTGTTTTTAAACTCTGGATTGTCTTTTGTCGAGCCGCCGTTGCGGGTGTTTTTCAACTCTTGATTGGCTTTGTCGAACCGCTGTTGCGGGTGTTTTTAAACTCTGGATTGTCTTTTGTCGAGCCGCCGTTGCGGGTGTTTTTCAACTCTTGATCGTTTTTGGTCACGCCGCCGTTGTGGGTGAATTTCTACTCTGGATTGCCTTTTCCACGCCGACTGTTGTGGAGGTTGTTTACTTTGTTTTACCGTTGTGGGTGATTGTCATGTCTTTCATGTTTCGGGTGTTTTTTATTCCGCGTCGGGAGAGGTTGAATACTTCCGTGGCCGATGTTGCAGTCCGGGTTGTGGTTCTGAGCGCCGCCGTTGCAGATCAATGTAGAATTAAACTTGCCTCAATGCTCCAATGTGTTTTTGTTGTCGCAAACCTTGTAGCGGAGCGCTGGGCTATCTCTTACTTCTCTGTTGCAGACAGAATCATGCTCCGAGCATCCGCCGTTGCGGAAGGGTCCGGGCTCTTGGTCATCCAACCAAGGTATCCGACGACACCCGATGTATGGTTCTTGTTCGTGCGTTATATGTAGCCGTTCGGGCAATTTAGTATTGGGGGTGGTCCGCCGTTGCAGAGGGACTGAAGCTCTGGTCGCCTGACGCCGCTTTCATTTCGTGCCCGATTTAATTGCTTGCACATGTGGCGTTTGTTATATATACGGTGCGACAGTCGGGGGGTTTGTATTGTTTTTTTTATTGTCGAGCACTGTCGTGGTGAGTTGAGCTGTCGTGTTTCAAAGGGAGAGAAGGCCTAGCTGTCGTTGTACCAGTTGCCAGGTGTAAGAAGTATTCCAACAGTCATCAACTTGCTCTCTTCGTCGGATTTCCAGGTAGGTGCATCTCGCTTCCATTGCATTTGAACGTTTTTTGATTTTCTACCGTGGTTAGGGTCCCCGGCGTTTTTTCCCTCGTCCAACTAGGGTTGAGGCTTGTTCGAGTTGGTTTTATTTTAACCTAGAGTGAGGGGGGGAATTTTTAACCTTTTAAGCCATTTCCTTCCCGCCCGTTAGTCTTTGCTTGCGCGCAGGGGTTAAAAGATTTTTGGCGCAGACGGCCGTTACGTCGTCTGTGCCAGACTTCATTATGCGGCCGCAATAGGCAGAGACTTCGTTTGTTAGGTATTACTTAGGGGTCTATTTTGGCCGGCTGTGGTTGCCTTGGTACATTCCTGGGACGGTGAACCAGAGATGTTTCACCTTTCGAAGTTATGCGTCGTCCCGGTGGGGATTATTGGTGGGAACCTGTGATTTACTTGGCCGGGAGGAGTAAGGTTTTGAAGGGGTTTTGCGGTCGATAGTGTCGCCTTCGCATTTTTAATCGCGGCCTGCGTTGATTGCGCCATCCTTCGCAGCCCCTTTTTGCTTTTGGCCGCCTAAAACTCTAAGGGGATCGAAGGGATGTGTCACCGGTTTCATTGAGGATAGCGTGGTGTGTATTTTGATGAGGATACCCTGTGCAGAAGTGTGGTCACTTCCCGCCGAGGAGGGTGAAATGTGCTATCAGCCTAATGAAATTTTTCGCTGCTAGTCACATGCGTCTCCTTTGCAATTTGTCCGATGGGCTGTAGGGCTGAAGTGTGACTAGTTTAAACTTGATGCTTTTATTTCCTCTTTGTGTGTGATAGGCAGTAGAATGATACTTGCATGCCGCACCTATATACAGTTTGCATGTCTTGCTTCAATATATCACTATCATAAAAAAAAAATGACCTGTCACATAATAGTATAGGTTTCATGCTAACACTAGTATGACTGATAAACTTGCTGCATGTAGAATAGATCATAAGATGGTTCATTCATAGTCTCAAGGCATTGTAAGGTTGAACAGTATATGTACTAGGCATGGGATAATAATATATTACCATACTGCATGCTGGTTCAGTTACTCAGTATGAGAGACTTATGTTTGATTTTATTGAATGGTCACAATTATAATACACTTGAGGAAGGATAAATTGATGCACATTGTATGGAAAGCCGAATTACTTAATGTCAAAATGATTACATATGGTAGGACGAATTCACAATGTCCAGAAGGTAGAAGAAGAAATCCCCAGTAGTGGAAGAAGTATTAGTACCCAAAGCAGAAACAAAAACTGAGTACATCTATGAGGACACCTAATGTGTCACGGGAGTTGAACCTGAATATCAGTGGGGTGATATATACAGAATGATCTCCCACAGGGAAGTCCCAGACATGGGTCTTGAAGAGGATCCCATTTATGCAAAAATAGACAAATCTGCCATTATGAAAGTTGCCACTAGGCCAGAGCTGTTCCCATGCTCTGAGGTGATGAGATGGATCCTGCCACACACCAACAGCGGCACAATGTTGATGGGAAATACCGAAGGTCAGGGCTATGCTGCATTTAGCCCAGGATACATGGCACTGGCTTACCACCTTCCTGAGCCTAAAGTTTTCTTGTCCAATGACTGGCTGGACAACCTTAGGATGGATTTAGTAGAAACCATGAAGAGAATGCACCTTCCAGGAAAGCTTTATAGGCACAGAGCGACTAAGGACTATGACACAGTGAGCCTAAGAGCTCCTTATAGGTTTATAGCCTTGATGCTGAACCGAATATTTGGAAGAGAAAATGGTAAACTATTCAAATTGGAGTGGATACCTCTCATGTTTCATGTAGCCACAGAAGGAACAATCTTCAACTGGGCCAGCCTGGTGTCTAGAAGTCTCTCTTCTTGTGTAGCTGCAGCCCTGGGAGGAGGAGAAGCCCGGTGAAGATCTGATTTCTACATGAGTTCCATTCTGATAGACTGCATAGTATGCCACCATCCTTTCCCCGGGCTCAAATGTGTTTGGGATAGGACAAGAATGCCCGTATATGCAGCCTACAAACTACTGGGTGCTCATCAGTACCATAATTATTATCGAGAGATCTGTGAGCATTTTATTATGCCTCTGCACACTCTTATCTTCCGAAAGAAATGTTACTGCATGTCTGAAGAGGCTATGCAAGTAGTAGAAGAATATGGTGATTATTTCTTAACAGAAAACGGGGTGTATCTTCGAATGTTTGGTGGATCAAAGACACCCTATCTGTTGCCCAAGTATGCAACGGACTACATAGTCCACAAAGAGGCAGTGAGACAAGTGTTTATTGATGGAGTTGGTCACTTCTTGTTCCAGAAAAAGAAGACTGCCTATCCACCTCTACCATTTAAGCTAGGCAGCTACAGTTTCGCCAATGTGAAGCAGGCCGCAGAATTTATAGAGGAACTAGGGAAGTTCCACTTTGGCGAGATGACTTTCAGGCGAAATGACACTCATGGGAGAGTGGCTGAGCACTGCAAGAAGCACAAGGTGTTTTTTGAATACAGCCACCACTTCGATAAGGACGAATCTGTCTACAGGAGTGCACCGAACATGACAGCACTCAGCAGAAGGTTCAAACCGAAAAACCCCACCAAGGGTGGAAAAGGATCTGAACAAGATAAAGCTGAGCAAGAAAAGGCGAAAGAGGCAGCGAAAAGAATAAGAGAAGAGGCTCAGAGGCTGGAAGCTGAGGCTGCAGAATGGCTACGAAAGGGAGAAGAAGAAAAAAGGAAAGCTTCCCAGGAAGCAGCTGAATGAGCCAATGAAGCAGCCAGAGAAACAGAAGAAGCCTAGAGAAAGCTAGACGAAGAACTGCGAGAGCAGGAGGCTGAACAGATAAAGTTGACACAACAGCAAGATTCTGAAATACCAGCAGGGCAGAGCTAGGATGAAGAAAACCTTGAGGTGCAGACCCTTCAAGTGCCCACTACAATCACTCCTGCAAACCTCATGCTTCAGCTAGTACCCTTTGTACAGAAAAAAGGTGAAGAAGTCCCTGATTTCAGCACCGTATATTATGATAGGGCTACTAAAAGGATAATGAGAAGAACAGAAAGAAAGATAGAGGCAGAAGGGATGACCAACAAAATGATAACAGATAAGGTCATGATGGTAGGGACAGATGTAGATCCAAGGTTTACTATAAGGGCCGGGACTGCGGCAATGCATGCTTCAGAAGATAACATCGACAGAATGATGATCGAAATAGAGTCATCCAAGAAGACTTCCTCTCAGCTTAAGGACACCCTGAGAAAAGAGAGAGAAGAAGGCAATAGAATTAAGAGAAAATATGAACATGTGCTGAAAGAAATGGAGGCCACAAAGAGTGAAATCTACGCCATCCAGGTAGAAGCACAGGCAAAGGAAATAGCACAGGAGACCCTGGAAAGAGCACAGCAAGAAATTCAAGACTTGAAGAATGAAAAAGAACAGATGAGGGCGAAGATAGAAGACCTAGAAGAGCAATAGAATGTTATATATGAGTCCAATACTGCATACATTAAATAACTGAAAGAGCAGCTGGAAGTAGCAAAGGAACAGCAGGTTGATCTACAGCCGGTTAAAGAACACATCCTGGCCCAGAAGGCTAAAGTGCTACACCTGCAAACTGCTCTAGAAGAAGAAAGATGCCAGGTCCTCCAGATTCATGGCCGACTGGAAGAAATCTTGGAAACCGCTTCTTATTTTGTTGACAGGTCTCAAGACATCCTCGAAGTTCTGACTACAAGGATAGAAAGGGTGGAGAATGAAGAGGAAGTCCCAGCTGAGCTACCATCCAAGGATAGACAAGCCCTTAAACGAGACCATGATCTGATAGAATTCGCTATCAATACTACAGAAGACTTCTAGAAAACAGTCAAGAAGACCAGGGGAGCCTGCACAGAATTCTTCAGGAGAGCCCTGGTTACCTACAACCGATGTCAGGTAGAAGCCGAGCAGTGGTTATATGAGTTCCCTGATCATGATGCATTTGCATAAATGTTGCAGAAAAGACAACAAGATGAAGAAGCCAGACTACAATGCATCAAAGCCATTGATGACCAGATTATAAGAAATGAGATAGGTCATACGGCCGTCAGTATGCAACTCTTAGAAGAACATGTGCGATTAAACACAGCTAAGTAGAGGCCATTAGAAACCAGGTTGAGAAGTTCGAAGTGAACATTCAGTTTCTGGAGCCCAACTCATTTGAAGGTCTCGCTGCTGAAGCAGCAGCATGGAGAAAATTCTTGGAGAACCAAACAGGACCCTCCTCTTAAGAGGACCAGTCAACTTTGTTGTAATTTAATAATATGTAAAAGGATTTTTAGAAAAATGAAACGTTGGGAAGACAAAAAAAGGTTGGGAAGCCCAAAGGTCACTTTGGGCAGCCCAACCAATTTTTTGCTTTTGTATAAAAGTAAGAAACGTAGAGTAAGAAGGGGCTTTTTCCCAGTAAGACTGTAGGACATATTGTAAGAAGAACTACTTCCTTTTGCAATAAAATATTTTAGTTTGCCTATTGGAGAAAGAGCTGTGAAGTTTCCTAATGTTGTACCATGGATGGCAGAAAGATGAACTACTTTGTTTTTCAGCTTGTGTCCATGAATCGTGAGATCGTTCTAACTTTATGACCTATGTCTTGTTGAATGATTTCTGATTTAATTTATGGAAGATTCACATAGAGTAATGTATGTGACT
Source organism: Pseudotsuga menziesii (assembly GCA_001517045.1). Classification (NCBI taxonomy): domain Eukaryota; kingdom Viridiplantae; phylum Streptophyta; class Pinopsida; order Pinales; family Pinaceae; genus Pseudotsuga; species Pseudotsuga menziesii. The sequence goes on along the minus strand of LPNX011116976.1, from coordinate 30,848 downwards.
CATATAACAATTGGCTATCTGGTTGTTAGAATATTTTCTTGTTCATGTGTTGTAAACATAAATATCAGCTACCTGTAATTTTGTTTATCATACATGTAAATAATACATTACTCACAAATAATTATTCTTTTGGCTCCCCGGGGATAGATAGTTAGTTGTCTGGATATTTAGTTGTTTTACTTCATGGTTGCATATGTGGTTTAGATGTTTGCAAACCTAAGACGAGAGCTAAGAACCTGCGCAGCACATTGTGTAGTTCCACACATCTTTATCACCCTGCATGATTAAAATAGGCATGTGCATTGCATACATTAAGTCAAAAATACAAATGCCGATGGACCGGCCTGCAACCGGTAAACCCTTGTGTTACTTTGACCTACGGTAGCTAGACCGTAAGCCAGACGGATTCCCTATACCAAACAGTCAACGGGCTAGTTGGGAACATTGATTGGGGAGAATCCCTTACTGTTTTCGCCTGCGAATTTCCAGGACTCAACAGTTTTGGCGCTAGAAGGAGGGCCGCCAGTAAAAGGCTGGCCATGGAACTTAATTTCCCGAGACTATCCTATTAGTAGATGTTTGAAGTTTTCAATCTAACCCCAATTTGCGGGTTCCAGTCCTATCCTTGATAGACCATTTTCCTAGTGTTACTTGTTTACCTTTGCTCATGGCCGGTAATCAACCTAACCCTTTGCCAGCATGGAGAGCTAGGTCACCTTTGAACTTAAATCCTCCTTTGCATAACTTGCCTCAAGCCTTTGACAAGATTTTACCCAATTTTGACCCGGTGGACAACATTGCTGTAGATGATCACCTTCAAAGCTTTTACCTAGCACTAGAAGGGCTAAGGGCTGGAGAGCATGAAGACATGGTGTGTAGGATTTTTCCTCATACTCTGAAAGGAGCAGCAGCATCCTGGTTCTTTGGACTACCTGTAAATTCCATTCCTGATTGGGATACTTTTAAAAGGGTTTTCAGGAGTAAATACACAACTCAGAAGACGCATGCCTCGTTGATGAAAGGGCTTGGTTTGTTAAGAAAAGAAAAGAATGAAAAGGTACGAAGTTTCACTCAGAGATTTTCATTGTATTTAAAAAAAATTCTGCTATGGATAGACCTTCAGACAAAGTTCTAATTGAGTATTACACCTCAGCCCTAGGTCCTGAGTTAGCCATGCTTGCTAAAATGAAAGTCAATCCTACGCTGGCTGAAACTTATCAAGAGGCTGAAAGAGTAGATGCTGAAAGTGAGAGTATAGAGAACTATACTGACTCATTTGAAGAGAAGACCACTGTAAGGAGAGGCTCACTGCTGTTTAAATCTAAAGAAGATCAACCACCTAATTATCATGAGATGATGAAAGCACTTCATAAAATGTCCAACTGAATCGTAAATCTGGAAAAGGAGAGGGACATTCAGAAAATCAATAAGCCATTCTATCCAAAAAAAGAAGATAACAACCAATGGTAGGTCCCACCACCAAATGTGGCATCAACAAACATAACAGAAATAGGGGGGGATGATTTCTGCACCTTTCATCAACAACCTCATTCGGAGAAGAAGTGTCCTCAATGGTTACATTCAATGACATTAGTGATGAATAAGTTGTTGGATCCAGAATTGACTAGGGATAGTGGTGAAGAAGAAAAGAGGAAGCAGATCATAATCAAACCAGAAAATGATACTATGTTCTCATGGAATGGTGTTTCTCTGTTTAACATGGAAGAAGACGTTCTCAAGTCTCAATATACCCCTACAACCACAAAAGATGCAAACCTGGCCATTAAGAACAATGCAATAATGTCAAAGGTTCAAGATTTGCTAGAGGAAGTAAAGGGGTAGGCTGATGTGAAGGCTAAAGATGACTCACCTAAAGATATTCATGGCAAACAGGAAATAGAGCCACTCATTAAACTTGCCAAACCAGTGGAAGATGATGAGGAAAGCAAAGCTGGCAAACTGAAAGAGGAGTTTCCCACAACAAACCAACCTGTGGAAGAAAAGATTGAGTTGGTCAAGACTAAGAAAACCAGCGCTCCACCTTTCCTTGTGACTCTTGAAATTTTAAATCATAAGGTCCATAATTGTTTGGTAGACTTTGGATCATCCACGAATGTTATGCCTCTGGTAGTGTGCAAAAAACTTAATGGACAGATAAAGCCTACTCTTTGGGATGTCACTCAAATTGACAAAACTAGTGTCAAGGTAGTAGGAGAAATGGAAAACGTGATGATTCAGTTGTCTGCAAATAAAAGGATATGCCATTACATTGACATCATAGTAGCAGACATACCTGATGGTTATGGGATGATTCTGAACCGAGATTGGACATCAAGACTTAATGGGTACTTTGCTTCAGATTGGTCTCATTTGTGGTTACCTCAGAAGGGCAGCCCAAACCCGATTAAGATTCTAAGAGAGCCCTTTATGAAGCATAACGTCACTAAGCTAGGGGAAGGAAACGAATTTGCTGATTTTGTCCTGGGAAACTATCTTACTAAGCTTAAGCAAGAACACCATTCCTCAAAAGGGGCCAACCCTATGATGGACACTCAGTCTGAGCTCCTTCAACTCCCTCAGGCTGAAAGAAATGATTGCAGGATTTTAGATATGGGTTCCATCTCAATAACAGCGCAGTTGGACCATGGTTAGGCAATTCATGTCCTAGTCCAGCCCATTCCCCAGTTTTTAGATTTATAATTTTGCAGGAGTGGGAAAAATGTTTGTTTCTTCTTTCTCTTATGTACATAAATAAATTGTTTTGTTTTCTTAATACTAGATGTTTTCTTTGCTTTAGTGCTTTAATGTTTTCTTTCTTTTTATTGCTTGTTATGCTGCTTTTTTTCTTGTAGTTTTGCTAGTTTTCTTTGATGTTGAATAAGAGGAAAAATTTTGGATGCAATGGAAATCTCAGGGGTCTGTATTAACTAAAAGCCTGAGCAAAAGACTGTGCTTTAAGGTGTAGACTGTCTTCTAGTAGTTGCATTCCTAACTGGAAGTGCATTCATTCGAGGTCTCACTTAATCCCTTGTAAATAACTCAGAAGTGGAGAGGTCTGAAATACTATTTAGAGGCTCCATCCATTTCACATCTTAAGTACCCAAGGAAGCTGACAGCCAAAGACCCACGGAAAGGAAGCAGAGCGGGATAGTTGATCACATATAAATGATCCAATGCCATGTATTAAGAAAGCTAAAAGCTATGAAGAGTCAAAGCTCCTGAAAGAAACAAGACATATCAAAGCAATGTTTGAAAAGCATAAAATCTCAAAGCATAAAGTACTAAATGGCCACGAGATCCTCTCCGTCGGTGAATTGAAGTATGAAATATATCATTCACACAAAAGGACACTATGGGATAGAGGATCCTGAATTAAAATTCAGTAAGAAAGGCCTACAGGAAGACTCATATCAAATGAACTTAAGTAATAAAGGCACAAAGTGCAGATTGGCATGGGAATGAGGAACAAAAGGATAATACTATCACCCTCTGTTACAATCCTGTGGTGTTTAGGATATCACTTCAAAAGGGCGGGTAAAATGAACCTCATTTATTTCGCCTCAAAAGAGTTATTCAGACCTGAGACACTCCTGATGTTACCTTTCCCCAGAAAATGAGCTTCTTATAAGTAATTTGATGCATAATCGTGTTAGCTTATCAATGCAGTCAGCTAGAAGATTTCAGTTTTATTCATACAGTTAAGCTTAGAAAGAAAGTTAATCTAGAGATCTGGAGTCCACCAGGTAGTCGCCAATTGTTGCATCTACAACAATTTCCCAAAATTCTAAAAAATTTTAGGACCCTCCTTTACTTTGAATTAGTCAGTCTCCATTTCTTGATTTCAGCCTATTGATTTTGGCCTATGGATTTTCAAGCATCTTCCCGGAATTTGGTTGCGATCTATCGATTGATTTCTCCTCATTTCAATGTTTGAAGGAATCCCGTCTTTAATTGAGCTCCTTGTCGACTTGCAAAATCCTTCAAAAGCTTCTTGTATCAGGAGTTAATTCGTTTGACAAGCCCGCCGTTGCGGGTGTTTTTCAACTCTTCATTGGCTTTGTCGAACCGCCGTTGCAGGTGTTTTTTAACTCTGGATTGTCTTTTGTCGAGCCGCCGTTGCGGGTGTTTTTGAACTCTTGATCATTTTTGGTCACGCCGCCGTTGCGGGTGAATTTCTACTCTGGATTTCCTTTTCCACGTCGACTGTTGTGGAGGTTATTTACTTTGTTTTACCATTGCGGGTGATTGTCGTGTCTTTCATGTTTCGGGTGTTTTTTATTCCGCATCGGGAGAGGTTGAATACTTCCGTGGCCGATGTTGTAGTCCGGGTTGTGGTTCTAAGCATCGCCGTTGAGGATCAATGTAGAATTAAACTTGCCTCAACGCTCCGATGTGTGTTTGTTGTCGCCAACCTTGTAGCGGAGTGCTGGGCTATCTCTTACTTCTCCGTTGCGGACGGAATCATGCTCCGAGCATCCGTCGTTGCGGAAGGGTCCGGGCTCTTGGTCATCCGACCAAGGTATCCGACGATGCCCGATGTATGGTTCTCGTTCGTGCATTATATGTAGCCGTTCGGGCAATTTAGTATTGGGGGTGGTCCGCCGTTGCGGAGGGACTGAAGCTCTGGTTGCCCGACGACACTTTCGTTTCGCGCCCGATTTAATTGCTCGCACGTGTGGAGTTTATTATATATACGGTGCGACAGTCGGGGGGTTTGTATTGTTTTTTTTATTGTCGAGCACTGTCGCGGTGAGCTGAGTTATCACGTTTCGAAGGGAGATAAGGCCTAGCTATCGTTGTACCAGTTGCCAGGTGTAAGAAGTATTCCAACCGTCATCAACTTGCTCTCTTCGCCGGATTGCCAGGTAGGTGCATCTCGCTTCCATTGCGTTTGAACGTTTTTTGATTTTCTACCGTGGTTAGGGTCCCCGGCTTTTTTTCCCTCGTCCAGCTAGGGTTGAGGCTTGTTTGAGTTGGTTTTATCTTAACCTAGAGTGAGGGGGGGCATTTTTAACCTTTTAAGCCGTTTCCTTCCCGCCCGTTAGTCTTTGCTCTCTCGTAGGGGTTAAAAGATTTTTGGCGCAGACGGCCGTTACGCCATCTGCGCCAGACTTCATTACACGGCCGTAATAGGCAAAGACTGCGTTTGTTAGGGATTGTTTAGGGGTTTGTTTTGGCCGGATGTGGTTGCCATGGTACATTCCTGGGACGGTGAACCAGAGATGTTTCACCTTTCAAAGTTATGCGCTGTCTCGATGGGGATTATTGGTGGGAACCTGTGATTTACTTGGCCGGGAGGAGTAAGGTTTTGAAGGGATTTTGCGGTCAACAGTGTCACCTTCGTGTTTTTAACCGCGGCCTGTGTTGATTGTGCCATCCTTTGCAGCCCCTTTTTGATTTTGGCCGCCTAAAACTCTAAGGGGATCGAAGGGATGTGTCGCCGGTTTCATTGAGGATAGCGTGGCATGTATTTTGATGAGGATACCCTGTGTAGAAGTGTGGTCACTTCCCACTGAGGAGGGTGAAATGTGCTATCAGCCTGATGTAATTTTTCGCTGCCAGTCGCATGCGTCTCCTTTGCAATTTGTCCGCTGGGCTGTAGGGATGGAGTGTGACTAGTTTAAACTTAATGCTTTTATTTCCTCTTTGTGTGTGATAGGCAGTAGAATGATACTTGCATGCCGCACCTATATACAGTTTGCATGTCTTGCTTCAATATATCACTATCATAAATAAAAAAATGACCGGTCACATAATAGTATAGGTTTCATGCTAACACTAGTATAACTGATAAACTTGCTGCATGTATAATAGATCATAAGATGGTTCATTCATAGTCTCAAGGCATTGTAAGGTTGAACAGTATATGTACTAGGCATGGGATAATAATATATTACCATACTGCATGCTGGTTCAGTTACTCAGTATGAGAGACTTATGTTTGATTTTATTGAATGGTCACAATTATAATACACTTGAGGAAGGATAAATTGATGCACATTGTATGGAAAGCCGAATTACTTAATGTCAAAATGATTACATATGGTAGGACGAATTCACAATGTCCAGAAGGTAGAAGAAGAAATCCCCAGTAGTGGAAGAAGTATCAGTACCCGAAGCAAAAAACAAAAATTGAGTACATCTATGAGGACACCCAATGTGTCATGGGAGTTGAACCTGAATATCAGTGGGGTTATATATACAGAATGATCTCCCACAGGGAAGTCCCGGACATGGGTCTCGAAGAGGAGCCCATTTACGCAAAAATAGACAAATCTGCCATTATGAAAGTTGCCACTAGGCCAGAGCTGTTCCCATGCTCTGAGGTGATGAGATGGATCCTGCCACACACCAACAGCGGCACAATGTTGATGGGAAATACCGAAGGTCAGGGCTATGCTGCATTTAGCCCAGGATACGTGGCACTGGCTTACCACCTGCCTGAGCCTCAATTTTTCTTGTCCAATGACTGGTTGGACAACCTTAGGATGGATTTAGTAGAAACCATGAAGAGAATGCTCCTTCTAGGAAAGCTTTATAGGCACAGAGCGACTGACGACTATGACACAGTGAGCCTAAGAGCTCCTTATAGGTTTATAGCCTTGATGCTGAACCAAATCTTTGGAAGAGCAAATGGTAAAATATTCAAATTGGAGTGGATACCTCTCATGTTTCATGTAGCCACAGAAGGAACAATCTTCAACTGGGCCAGCCTGGTGTCTAGCGGTCTCTCTTCTTGTGTAGCTGCAGCCCTGGGAGGAGGAGAAGCCTGGAGAAGATCTGATTTCTACATGAGTTCCATTCTGATAGACTGCATACTATGCCACCAGCCTTTCCCCGGGATCAAATGTGTTTGGGATAGGACAAGAATGCCCGTATATGCAGCCTACAAACTACTGGGTGCTCATCAGTACCATAATTATTATCGAGAGATCTATGAGCATTTTATTATGCCTCTGCACACTCTTATCTTCCGAAAGGAATGTAACTGCATGTCTGAAGAGGCTATGTAGGTAGTAGAAGAATATGGTGATTATTTCTTAACAAGAAATGGGGTGTATCTTTGAATGTTTGGTGGATCAAAGACACCCTATCTGCTGCCCAAGTATGCAACGGACTACATAGTCCACAAAGAGGCAGTGAGACAAGTGTTTATTGACAGAGTTGGTCACTTCTTGTTCCAGAAAAAGAAGACTGCCTATCCACCTCTACCATTTAAGCTAGGCAGCTGCAGTTTCGCCAATGTGAAGCAGGCCGCAGAATTTATAGAGGAACTAGGGAAGTTCCACTTTGGCGAGATGACTTTCAGACGAAATGACACTCATGGGAGAGTGGCTGAGCACTGCAAGAATCACAAGGTGTTTTTTGAATACAACCACCACTTTAATAAGGACGAATCTGTCTAAAGGAGTGCACCGAACATGACAGCACTCAGCAGAAGGTTCAAACCGAAAAACCCCACCAAGGGTGGAAAAGGATCTGAACAAGATAAAGCTGAGCAAGCAAAGGTGGAAGAGGCAGCCAAAATAATAAGAGAAGAGGCTCAGAGGCTGGAAGCTGAGGCTGCAGAATGGCTACGAAAGGGAGAAGAAGAAAAAAGGAAAGCTTCCCAGGAAGCAGCTGAACGAGCCAATGAAGCAGCCAAAGAAACAGAAGAAGCTGCTAGGCAAGCAGCCGAAGAAGCCCAGAGAAAGCTAGACAAAGAACTGCGAGAGCAGGAGGATGAACAGATAAAGTTGAAACAACAGCAAGATTATGAAACACCAGTAGGGCAGAGCCAGGACGAAGAAAACCTTGAGGTGCAGACCCTTCAAGTGCCCACTACAATCACTCCTGCAAACCCCATGCTTCAGCTAGTACCCTTTGTACAGAAAAAAGGTGAAGAAGTCCTTGATTTCAGCACCGTATATTATGATAGGGCTACTAAAAGGATAATGAGAAGAATAGAAAGAAAGATAGAGGCAGAAGGGATGACCAGCAAAATGATAACAGATAAGGTCATGATGGTAGGGACAGATGTAGATCCAAGGTTTACTATAAGGGCTGGGACTGTGGCAATGCATGCTTCAGAAGATAACATCGACAGAATGATGATCGAAATAGAGTCATCCAAGAATACTTCCTCTCAGCTTAAGGACACCTTGAGAAAAGAGAGAGAAGAAGGCAATAGACTTAAGAGAAAATATGAACATGTGCTGAAAGAAATGGAGGCCACAAAGAGTGAAATCTATGCCATCCAGGTAGAAGCACAGGCAAAGGAAACAGCACAGGAGACCCTGGAAAGAGTACAGCAAGAAATTCAAGACTTGAAGAATGAAAAAGAACAGATGAGGGCGAAGATAGAAGACCTAGAAGAGCAACAGAATGTTATATATGAGTCCAATACTGCATACGTTAAAGAACTGAAAGAGTAGCTGGAAGTAGCAAAGGAACAGCAGGTTGATCTACAGCCGGTTAAAGAACACATCCTGGCCCAGAAAGCTAAAGTGCTACACCTGCAAACTGCTCTAGAAGAAGAAAGATGCCAGGTCCTCCATATTGATGGCCGACTGGAAGAAATCTTGGAAACCGCTTCTTATTTTGTTGATAGGTCTCAAGACATCCTCGAAGTTCTGACTACAAGGATAGCAAGGGTGGAGAATGAAGAGGATGTCCCAGCTGAGCTACCATCCAAGGATAGACAAGCCCTTAAACGGGACCATGATCTGATAGAATTCGCTATCAATACTGCAGAAGACTTCCAGAAAACAGTTAAGAAGACCAGGGGAGCCTGCACAGAATTCTTCAGGAGAGCCCTGGTTACCTACAACCGATGTCAGGTAGAAGCTGAGCAGAGGTTATATGAGTTCCCTGATCATGATGCATTTGCAGAAATGTTGCAGAAAAGACAACAAGATGAAGAAGCCAGAGTGCAATGCATCAAAGCCATTGATGACCAGATTCTAAGAAATGAGATAGGTCATACAGCCGTCAGTATGCAACTCTTAGAAGAACAGGTGCGATTAAACACAGCCAGGGTAGAGGCCATTAGAAATCAGGTTGAGAAGTTCGAACTGAACATTCAGTTTCTGGAGCCCAACTCATTTGAAGGTCTCGCTGCTAAAGCAGCAGCATGGAGAAAATTCTTAGAGAACCAAACAGGACCCTCCTCTTAAGAGGACCGGTCAACTTTGTTGTAATTTAATAATATGTAAAAGGCTTTTTAGAAAAATGAAACGTTGGGAAGAAAAAAAAGGTTGGGAAGCCCAAAGGTCACTTTGGGCAGCCCAACCAATTTTTTGCTTTTGTATAAAAGTAAGAAACGTAGAGTAAGAAGGGGATTTTTCCCAGTAAGACTGTAGGACATATTGTAAGAAGAACTACTTCCTTTTGCAATAAAAGATTTTAGTTTGCCTGTTGGAGAAAGAGCTGTGAAGTTTCCTAATGTTGTACCATGGATGGCAGAAAGATGAACTACTTTGTTTTTCAGCTTGTGTCCATGAATCGTGAGATCGTTCTAACGTTATGACCTATGTCTTGTTGAATGATTTCTGATTTAATTTATGGAAGATTCACATAGAGTAATGTATGTGACTCATATAACAATTGGCTATATGGTTGTTAGAATATTTTCTTGTTCATGTGTTGTAAACGTAAATATCAGCTACCTGTAATTTTGTTTATCATATATGTAAATAATACATTACTCACAAATAATTATTCTTTTGGCTCCCCGGGGATAGATAGTTAGTTGTCTGGATATTTATTTGTTTTACTTCATGGTTGCATATGTGGTTTAGATGTTTGCAAACAGTCAACGGTCTAGTTGGGAACGTTGATTGGGGAGAATCCCTTACTGTTGCTGCCTGCGAATTTCCAGGCCTCAACAGGTTCATCACAACAAGACCTTGGAAAGGAACCTGCTCCACCTGGGAGTCCTTTGTGTATTGAAAACCCTGTAGATAAACCTAAAGTTTCACCTCACATTCCTAAGGAATTCCTTAAGCATTCGTTGCACAATCCTAATGCCCAAGCCGCCCAAAACTATTCCATTGTCAAGGATTTTGGTCACACTCCTTGTGCGATGTCTACACTCGAAGTACTTCAGATTTGTCCTTTGCAAAGGAAGGATTTGCTTTTTGCTTTTGGTGTTAACGATGATAATTCTTCCTCTGTCATCAAATTTGAAACTGTGGGAAAATAGCCTCGCTTTCCTTACTATGTGTCTCTCTTGATTCATGTAGAATGTCTTAACAAGACTGTCAAATGCACTGTGATTAATGAAGGTGTTGTTGCTTCCATGATGTATTTGGCATATTGGAAGGGTTTGGGTTCCCTTGATTTTTCTAAATATGCTACCATGTTGACTACGTTTGATGGTAGATTGTTTTGGCCGCATGGCATTCTTCCTTCTCTTAAGGTCCGTTTGGGAGGGAAAACTGTCACGATCGAGGTCGAGGTGTTTTATGCACCCCTTAAATACAATCTGTTACTGGGGAGGAATTGGATGTGCATTATGTAAGCCATAGCTTCTTCTCTATTTCTATTTGTATGATTTCCATTTAATAGGAAGATAGTTATGATTGATCAAATTTCATTCAAGAATCTGTGTGTTACCGCATCTTTGGGAGCTTTTGTCCCGATTGTCACGCACTCTCAGCCCACAACTGGGACTGTGGGTGTTGGCATGTACCCATCCCTTATGGGATCATTTAGTTGTCCTGCACTTGTTCTTATGATCGGGTCTACTTCTAGTGAGGCTTTGTCGTCATTGTGTTCAATGTATTTTCGCACCACTCATATGGAAGATCCTTGGATTCTTCCTACACCGAATCCTTTGAGTGAGGCCATCGGAATGGATGTGTCATTTCCTGAAACTATGATAGCATATCAAGCTAATCTTGAATGTGTTGCAGAGCCCAGTCCTTCCTTATCATGGACAGAGGAGGGGGACCCATATGTGCTGCCTCCATGGACAGTTGAGTCTTCTCACACACATGACTACCTTGATAGTGTTTTTCCATTAGATGAACCTATTATTGAGGCTATGTCTAGAGTTGAGCCACCTTGGGAAGAGTTGCATCATAGATCTTACTTCCTTCCCAAGCTTGACCGTTTGGAGTGTAAATACTTTAGGGATATTCTTAGTGAGAGAATTGGTAGTCACGTGGTTCCATTAAGCTCTCCTGGTTCGATGGCTGATGGAAACATTGTGAATATATCCCCTACCATTCCTATCAATATCTCTCACGATCCTTGCAAGACTGAGAATGTCTATATTGGGGAAGAATGTTCCCATGCTGAGATTCAAAAGTATACCGAGCTGTTCAAATAATTTTGTGATGTATTTGCTTGGTCATACGAGGAAATGCCAAGTATCGACCCTTGCATTGTTCAGCATGAAATTAAAACGTATCCTAATGCTAAGCCTGTTCGACAATGCTTGCGTGCAGTGAATCCTAAAAAAGCACCCGCGATTAAGGCTGAGATTAAAAAGTTGTTGAATGTCAGTTTTATCTATCCCATTCGCTTGATGGAGTGGGTTTCAAACCCTGTTCTGGTTGATAACAAGTAGGGAACGATCCACATATGCACTGATTTCCGTGACTTGAATCATGCCTGTCCTAAGGATAATTTTCCCACACCATTTATCGATCAAATTTTGGATGAGTGTGTGGGAAGCGAGGTATTTTCCTTTATGGATGGCTTTTCCAGATACAATTAGATATAGATCAAACCTGAGGACCAACATAAGACTGCCTTGATTTGTCATTGGGGTACCTTTTCATATCAAAAAATGCCTTTCGGCCTTAAAAATGCTGGAGCCACTTTTCAACAGGCTATGACCGTGATCTTCCATGATCTCAAATTGATTATTGAATTCTTTTTGGATGACCTTGCTGCTCATTCTCGTCAGAGGATGCGTCATTTCTACCATTTGAGATTAGTGTTCGAAAGGTGTCGTCATTACTTGGTCAGGTTAAATCCTCATAAATGCATCTTTTGTGTGAATTCTGGTGGCTTATTAGGGTTCATTGTATCCAAGGAGGGTATAAGAGTCGACCCTTTGAAGGTTGAGGCAATACTTCAATTTTCTCCCCTGAGAAACATTAGACATCTTCAATGTTTGCAAGGCATGGGAAATTTCTTGCGAAGATTCGTAGTTAAATTTGCCAATTTGACTAGAGCCTTTATGCATATTTTCAAGAAGGACACTACCTTTTTCTGGGATGAGCGAGCCTAGGATTCCTTTGATGTGCTTAAGTGAGCCTTAGCATCGGCCCCGGTGATTAGTCCACCCAACTATAGCTGTAAATTTTTACTTTATGTGGCCACATCCATGGAGACGATTGGTATGGTTTTGGTCCAGGAGGATGAGGAGCTCCAAGAGCATGTCATATATTATTTGAGCCGAAACCTTATAGATGTGGAGACCCATTATTCCCATGTGGAGAAACTTTCCTTAGCTACCATTATTGCGGTTCAAATATTGAGAGACTATATTCTCCTTCGCCAGACCTTGGTGGTAGCCCATGTTAATCCATTCCATACATCCTCACTAGAAGGATGATAGGGGGAAAGTATAATAAGTGGATTGTCATCTTGCAAGAATTTGATCTCGAGTTTGTTTCAGCAAAATTGAAGTAATCGTTGATTTTTGCGGAGCTTATATCTGATTTCCCAAGCGAGGAGGAGGAGGAAGTTTGTGAATATACATTTATCGATGAGCACATTTTCCTGATCTCAAATTTGGATTCATGGTATGGGGATATTATCATATATTTACAAACATTGTGTTATTTTTTCAACATTCAAGCTAGCATTATTAGGATCTTTAACTGAGAGAATAACAAGTACAACAATCAAACACAAGAGACAATGAACACAGTATTTTTCCTCGGGGAAACCATAAAGGAGAAAACCCCGCAACTTCCTCAGAGATAGAATCAACACCAAAACAGTAAATTCCCCAAAACATTAAGTGATCTCCTGACCACAGTAATCTTCTTCTTATCTAGCCCTAGTGTCTTCCCCTTCCTCAACTATGCGCTATACTTGAGCGTGGATGAGTTGTTTGATAAATAGAGACTCCAGTTCTCTATTTATACTAATCCCGACATGACTAAAACCCTCCCAGGGCCGATATTTACTAGGAAAGTCTAATAACCCTAGTGCCCCAGAACTACAGGGACTTTAACCCTTAGACAATCAAAGGGTTACCCACTATGACTTGACATGACTTGTTTACATTATAGATTCTCCCGATCGGAACATCGGGGCATGACAACATGACTCAATTACATTATAGATATATCCCGAAATAAAAATCGGGTTACAATACATAAGATACATAGATGAATACATTCCGAAGATACAAATACATCAACACTCCCTCTTAAATAGGAAGGTATTCTTTCGACACAATTTTTCCAGAAATAGTCTTCTTCTCTGTATCAAATAGATCATCGCGTCATCTACATCTCAAGTCTTCTGAGTCTTCAAGTCATCTTCATCTTCAAGTCATCTTCATCTTTGAATCTGGATCATCTCTTGATCTGGATCATCATGGGACATCATCACTGGATCTGGATCATCTCTCGATCTGGATCATCATAGGTCATCATCACTAGATCTCGATCATCACTCGATCTAGATCATCACTGGCTATCATCACTGGATCTCGATCATCACTCAATCTGGATCATCACTGGATCTCTACCATCACTCGATCTGGATCATCACTGGATCTCTATCATCACTCGATCTGGATCATCACTGGTGCTATCTCATGATTCTTCTCATCATAGGAATTTCTATAGATCCAGCCCTTTTTCATGATGGTGGTAGGCCTAGCCATCATTTAGGTCTTCACCCATCACTTACATCTGACCCACTCATCAGAAAGGCACACCCAGCACTCACATATGATCATATAGGAACCAATCCTATAATCACATCAGAAAGGCCCAGCACTCACATTCACCAACATGATGGGACATCACATCACTAACATATGTGAAAAGGCTTCAGCACTTACATCTGACCTACTCATCAGAAAGGCACAGTACTCATATCCATCCAAGCTGGAACCACATCCTAGCACAATGATGGAAGATCTATGTTCTTCCATCCAGGCCGGAACCACATCCTACCACAATGATGGAAGAGTTTTGTACTTCCATCCAGGATGGAACACATCCTACTCACAATTATAAAAGATTTCCTCACTTTCATCCAAGAAGGAACCACATCCTACTCACAATGATGGAAGAAATCTATTTTCCCACCCAGGATGGAACCACATCCTGCTCACAATGATGAAAGACTCTCATCCAGACTGGAACACATCCTGCTCACAATGATGAAATATTTCTGCACTTACATTCATCCAGGCAGGAACACATCCTGCTCACAGTGATGAAAGGGCTTGCACTCACATCTGATCTTATAGGAACCAATCCTACAGTCATATCAAAATGGCCCCCAGTCCTCCTTGACTGAGCTACCTGGTAACTGACCAGGTGCCTCCATTCTCCTAGAGAATGGAAGTTTCCCTTACATCCAACCTACTCATCAGAATGGCCAACATTCACATCTAACATGGAAGGAACTTAATGCTTTAGCCATGATAGAATGGTTCAACCCTTACATCTGATCAAGTGGGAACACATCCCTCGATCACATCAGAATGGCTACTTAGTCCTAGACTGAGTGTTCTTGGTACCTCACCAGGAAGCTCCATTCAAAGAATGGCAATTTCCCTTACATCTGTCCTACTCGATAGAATGGATAGCACTCATATCTGACATGGAAGGAAGCAATCCTATCACCATGACAGAATGGCTCAGCCCTCACATCTGACCATGGAAGGAACCAATCCTCTCACCATGTCAAAATGTCTATGGGACTCATCACTTTCCCTTGGAGGAAACCTCGATCTGGAGAACACCAAGCTTCTCCCTGAAGTACTCGAACTTCACTCTGACCAATGGCTTTGTCAACACATCAGCTATCTGTTCCTCCATCGCAACATACTAGAGCTTCACTGCTCCCCTTTGCACCATATCCCTGATATAGTGGTACTTGATCTCAATATGCTTCGACTTGTCATGGAACACTAGATTCTCTAACAACTTCACGCAACTCTGGTTGTCACAATGTATACAAGTAGCATCCATCTGGAGATCAAATAAATTAGACAGTAGCTTCCACATCCATACTAACTCACAACTAGCTGAACAAGCTACGACATACTCTGCTTCAGCTGTACTCAATGCCACACAGGATTGCTTCCTACTAAACCAAGAGATCACACCTAATCCCATACTAAAGCAACACCCTGAAGTGCTCTCCCTATTGATGGCACTACCTTCCCAATATGAATCAACATAACCCTCTAGGTTAATCTTCTGATTCATATTGTACTTGAGCCCATAATCAACTGTACCCTTCAGGTACCTCAGAATATGATTTGCAGCAATCAATATTCTTGTACCCTAGAAAATAAATTCTGTAAGCCTTTGAGCTTTCAGAGTATCCGACAAATACACCCTTCTTTCCTAAAGGATCTAATTTTGTTCTCTTCTCTTTTGTAATGTGTATGTATACAGGGCAGCCGAATATTCTGAGATGGCTGACTTTTGGTTTCTTTCCAGAGAAGACTTCTTCAGGAGTCTTGTTCTTGAGTACTCTATGTGGAGTACGGTTCTATACATACATCGCTATTCTGGCAGCTTCTGTCCAAAGATAATAGGAAAATATTGATCATGAAGCATGGCTCTTGTAGCATCCATGATGGTTTTGTTCTTTCATTCTGCAATCCCATTCTTTTGTGGATTATAAGGAGTGGACAACTCCCTCTTAATCCCTAATTCTTTGCATAGCTCTTTGAATTCATTCGAAGTGAATTCTCCACCATTATCTAATCGAAAGGTCTTGATCTTCTTTTCAGTATGGTTTTCGATCAAGGCTTTGAATTCCTTGAACTTACTGAATACTTCGTCTTTGTTCTTCATGAACTAAACCCATGTCTTCCTAGAAAAATCATCAATAAAATAAACATAGTATGCATACCCACTTAGTGATTTTGATGACGTTGGACTGCATGCATCGGAGTGGATGATTTCTAGTATTCCTTTGGCTTTGCTTTCACTACTGGAAAATGTCTTCTTTGTATTCTTTCCTTTCACACATCCTTTGCAGACACCATCATGTTTTGCTTGGAATTTTGGAAGACCTTCAATAGCTTTGCTTGCAATAGGTAGTGCTCTATAATGCACATGTGCAAGCCTTCTATGCCAAAGCTCATTTGGCTCTACTATGTAATGGACCAAAGCTTGTTCTGGATGGCCCTTCAATTTGTACAATCCTCCTTCTTGTTCTCCAATCACCATTGCATCATTGATAGTCTCACCTCTTGGCCACATGATGACTTGACCATCTATGAATGCAACCCTCATTCCTTTTACATCCAATACTGATATGGAGAGAAGGTTCTTCTTGAGTCCTGGCACAAATGATACTTCTTTCATTGTTAGAGACTTACCAGAGTCTAGTTTATATGAAGATTCCTCACTACGTTTTATTGGATATTGGTAGTCATCTCCTAGCTTCACCTTGTGAGGTGATTCATGTTCTGACAGTCTTACAAAGGATTCCTTGAATCTAGTCATATGTTTGGAAGCCCCACTGTCTATAAGCCAATCATCACTACCATGATTAATGTTACCTGTGAGAGTGGATATCAGAAAAAATTCATCCTCGCTTGAAGAATCTTCACTTTCATATCTAGATCTCTTCTTGGATGGTTCATCATCCTCTACAGCATGAGCATGATGTCTTATTTTTTTCCCCTTCTTCTTATGAGATTTCTTCTTGTTCTTAGGATAGTCTTTTGCAAAGTTCCCTACCTCATCACATGTATAACATCTTATTCTAGATAGTTCCTTTCTATTGTTATCTCTATGATGAGAATTCTTACCTTTTAGGTGATGAGTTTTTCTTCTGCCTCTCTTGGAGTGAACTGTAAGAGCTTGATCTTCACTTCCCATCTTCTCTTCTTGAGCTGCTATCCGAGCTTCTTCTTGAGAGCACTCTTTCCATAGTCTGTTGAACTTGACTAGCTTCTTTCTAGCACAGATTCCTTGGATGAAAGAATCCCATGACCTAGGAAGGCCATTCAAAGTAGTCATCACAATCTTTGCATTTTCCACTTCTTCATCAACAGCTTCTAATTGTTCCTTGATCTGAGAAACCCTTGTGAATTAGGACTGGATAGTCTCTGCATTATGAATCTTTACATTCTTCAGTTGATTCCTCAAATTCATCTTCCAGTTTATGTTCTTCCCTTCAAACAATTTGGTTAGGGAATCAAACATAGCTTTAGGTGTCTTGAGAGAGGACACCTGTGGGATAAGGTGATCCTTGATAGAATCAGCAATGATCCTTTTTTCCATAACCATCTTCTTCTTATGTAAGGATTTTGCCTCATCTCCCTCTGGAACTGGAACCTCCTCATGAATGTAGGAGTCTAATTCATTCTCTTCCAGGACCAGGGAGATCCTATAATTCCAGGCTCGGAAGTTGTCAGCTCCTCAAGCTTTTCATCAAGCTTGGTATGATGAGACATCTTAAACTGAGAATCTCAAATGGAAATACAAAAGATCTTAGATCTTACCAGATCAAGATGTCGGATCTGAAACTTGAGCTGAAATCGTGTAGAGCTGGTTCAGGAGCAGATTAGGGTTTCACTTTTTCAGAGTTCTGTCCACCCAAATGCCTTGAAATTTGTCCCTAACTTCAATTTTGGGGAGGAGATCAATCCAAGCCTAGTCTCATTGAAAAATTCCTCTTTTGTAAAAATCCCTAATTTCTGGTAGTAGTGTCGGGTCCAAAACTGAAAAACCTCAAAATTGGATTCTGCTTCGACAGAAAGATGTGCCCTAAGGAGGAGAGTTGTTCCACCTTAATTTTTCTAAAAATATGTGGAGGAAGATCCACAAACTAGGAAGCCCTAGTTCCCGCAGTTGCACAGTGTCTTCTTCTCAGGTTAGCTTTGATACCATGTTAGTTTTTCAACATTCAAGCTAGCATTATTAGGATCTTTAACTAAGAGAATAACAAGTACAACAATCAAACACAAGAGACAATGAATAAGGTGTTTTTCCTCGGGGAAAACATAAAGGAGAAAACCCCGCAACTTCCTCAGAGATAGAATCAGCACCAAAACAGTAAGTGATCTCCTGACAGTAGTAATCTTCTTCTTATCTAGCCCCAGTGTCTTCTCCTTCCTCAACTATGCGCTATACTGGAGTGTGGATGAGTTGTCTGATAAATACAGACTCCAGTTCTCTATTTATACTAATATCGACATGAATAAAACCCTACCAGGGCCGACCTCTACTCCGAGAGTCTAATAATCCTAGTGCCCCAAAACTGCAGGGACTTTAATCCTTAGAAAATCGAAGGGTTACCCACTATGACTTGACATGACTTGTTTACATTATAGATTCTCCCAATCGGAACATCGGGGCATGACAACATGACTCAATTACATTATAGATATATCCCGTAATAAACATCGGGTTACAATACATAATATACATGGATGAATACATTTTGAAGTTACAAATACATCAACACATTGAAGGTCCCTACTCACCTTTCACAATATGAACGATGACGGTTACGTCACGTATCCAAGAATTACCTCATACTGGATAACACATTGTATCGTCGTGGGATAGATTCCATTTTATGTCGTTGTTTAACTCATGAGGAGGCTGAGCTTGTGCTCAATGATTTCCACGGAGGGGCATGTGGTGAACATTTATCTGGGCTTTCTACAGCC
>LPNX011116975.1:4508-16782 GCA_001517045.1 Pseudotsuga menziesii | reverse complement strand
AGAAATGTATATTTTGTGCACCATTTGGTGTACTATTGGGTCACGTTGTCTGTCGTGATGGTATTTTTCTCGACCCAACAAAATTTTTGATTGTCCTTAACTTACCACCACCAACATCTGTCACGCAACTTAGAAGAGTGCTAGGACACACAGGATACTACAGGAAGTTCATCAGAGGGTATGTTGAGATCACTGCCCCTATGGAGAAGCTATTAAAGAAAGATGCAAAGTTTTAGTGGAATTAAGCTTGCTAAGAAAGCTTGGATAAATTGAAGAACAAGATGGCCATTGCACCAATACTTGTGTTTCCATATTGGAAGAAGGAATTCCATGTTCATGTCAACGCATCGTCTATCATGCTCAGCATAGTATTGAGACAACCAGGAGAGGGGGTGCTTAACCACCCCATTTCTTTCGCTAGTAGAAAACTGTTGATGACAGGAAACAAATTGCACCACGAAAAAGAGACAATGCCTTGGTATGGTCTATACACTTCAGAAGTTCCAACATTACTTGTTGGGTGGACATTTCAAAATGTACACAGATCATTCAAATCTAAAGTACCTAGTCAACAAGCCAGTGTCCGGGGGAAGATCTGTCAATGTCTCCTCCTGTTTCAAGAATTTGAATTCGAGGTCATAGTGAAACTTGGTCGATTGAATTTCGGTCCAGACCACCTGTCATAGATATAAAGTGGTGGATAACCAACTAGTTTGGAGGATAACTTGCCCGATGCGCAACTATTTGCGATCCACATGATGGATGATCATCATTCAAATTTTAACGCTATCATCCATCTCCTCAGCACGCGGTATGAACCTAAAGGATTGTCCACTAATCAGAAGAAGCATCTGGTTGTCAAAGCTGCTAATTATACATTAATTGTGGGACATCTATACAATCTAGGCATGGATAAGATACTGCATCGGTGTGTTTTTGACCATAAGATACCTTGTGTAATGAGTGAAGAACATGTTGGTGTCACAGGAGGACACTATGCTGGAACAAAAATTGTGCGCAAGATATTACAAGCAGGACTATGGTGGCTAACCATAGATATGGATACTAAGAGCTTCTGCAGACGCTGTGATATATGCCAAAGGATAGGAAAGTTGTGACATCGCGAAGAGATTCCACTAGTGCAATAGATAACACTTCAAGAATTTAACAAGTGGGCGGTTGATTTCATCAAACCAATCAGTCCACCAGGAAAAAGAATTGGCCCATGCTACATTATATTTGCAATAGACTACTTAACCACATGGGCAGAAGCCACTCCTATCAAATATTGCACCGTTGTGACTATGGTGAAGTTTCTATTTGAGAATGTGGTGATTGGATTTGGCTGTCCAAAAAATATACTCAGCAAGCAAGGTATGCATTTTTTTGACAAAATGATTGTTGAGCTTGCTACAGAGTTCCAGATCCAACATAAGAATATGACGCCCTATCATCCTCGGGAGAATGAAATGGTTGAATATTTCAACAAGATTATAGATAATGCATTAACCAAGGTATGCAATGTACGCCGAGATGACTAGGATCAGAAAGTGTCATTTTTACTATGGGAGTATTTCACAAGTTGCAAGAGATTGAAACGACACCACCCATTTAGACTGTTGTACGGCTAGGAATCTATTGTGCCAATGGATTACATTTTGTCGATCCTAAGGATTGTTGCACCAATGGAGATTCTGTCAAGCAAAGGTTGTCGCAGCTTGTTCAGAAGGAATAGGAATGCTTCGTCGTAGGATTCCATCAGACTATTGAGAAGTAGAGATAGAAAGCATGGCATGATCACCATATCCGAGTTAAGTCATTCATAGCCGAAGGACTTCTCTTTTTATATGACAAAATTTTTTTTAAGCATCCACGGAAGTTGAAAATGATTTGGCTAGGGCCATAGATGATCATGCATATCACTGACGCAAGCACAGTAAAACTACAGAAACTAGATGGAACATATGTCGCAGGTATGGTGAATGAAATTCTTCTCAAACCTTATCATGATGGTCATGACATGTCTCGGTCAGATTGCATCATGCACAAGAAAAAAAATGTAAAGAACTAGGGAAGGAAACTGTTATGTTGCACATTTACAACAGAACTAGGAAAAACACAGGAAAAATTGGGAATGACAGACTCCCCAGCATTAATGTGTAAATATTTAGTGAATATCGAGATCGTGATGACATCTAAGTATCATTAATTTGACAAAATACAACAGAATGACAACATGCTTTTTAGTCCCATCAGCTTCCGTCGCCATAAATTGTCATAACTTCCCTGACAGGTACTCTGAATTTGAGTAATTGAATTGATAAGGAATGCAACACTCGAGAAAGCCATGTGATCGAAAATACTTTGGCCTCCCATCAAGTGATGACTGTAGGATGTGAAGGCATATATAAAAATGGGCTTCATCATCAAGCTTCACTTTACTTGCACCTATGAAGAGAGAACAAGAGTCGAGAGAACCATATCCAAAGCCTTTAACAATGAGTGAGCCAAAGCCCATGGTTATAGATATTTCTAGTGCTAGTGATTTATCCGATGTAACTGTCAAATCGATGTGCCCAATTGAGGAAGATATTGAATCACCTGAGGTTCAACAACCCAAGAAATAACTAGAACTTGAAGCAATGGCACAACCAAGGAAGCCCTAGTCCCTATGATCGGTTTAGCACCTGTTCCACCCCCTGGTTAGGGCCTTATGATGAACCCTGTTTAGAACCCACAATTTTTAGGCCCACAACCAATTGTACCATTGAGACAGCCTAGATAAAGAGTGACTAGAGAGTCATCCAAGCCTCCACTATCAAAGAAACACAAGGCTAAGGTCATTGCAGATATACCCGAGGAGAACCTGATGGAGGAAGATACACTAGAATCACCTCCCCAAGATGATGACATTACCAAGGAAGATGAAATATTTCCCCAATATGTTCGACAAAGAAATGCCAACGCAAAGACAGTGACACTCCCAATAAAAGCACATACCATCTTCGTAACACACATGATCCCTAATTGTGTGCCCATCTTGAAGGACATAGTGTCAAAGGTTTCCAAGCTCTCATTTAGAGATGTCAAAACCCACAAGAAGGAGGGCTTGGAGAGGAAAAAATATATGCTTATGGTTCAATCCTAGCCGATGTATCCCCTGCTCTTAGTACCGATGGAGTAGGCTAGTCGATTTGACTGCGTGGGACTTGTTAGCACTGGAATTGAGCCAAAAGGTTATAGAAGGCCCACTCCAATGTAACAGTAGAACCACTTTCGAAGAGAGAAATGGCATTCTCCTCTTCTGAGAGGGATATGTTATCACTCCAGGAAACTCCTCTGGGTTGTAGTTCGAGGATGCCTAGTAACTTACAATGTTTTTATGGTTTTCTGATATGGATCAAGTCAGGTGACCTATATAACCTTCCACTCTCAAGACATGCATGAAACTCACTCAAGTACAAGGATTTTAGTTACAACTGTTTAGTAGTTTGACAATAATGTGCAGGGATGGAGAACTCATCAAGGTAGCAGACTTACATACAAAACATATGCATATAAATGGATAAATCATGATAAGGATAGTACTTATAAATCAAATCACATTAACACACCAATAGGATGACAACTATTAGTTATTAATCAACTTGAAAATAATCTAAATACACTTTCAGGCATAAGTACAGTAAAGACAAAGATGATGGTTGAACAAATCATAACAAAAGAGCTTATATTCTAGAATGAGCAAAATGAGAAGATGACAATAGTATAGACTTATAAATCCTTGAAGTCGAACCTTTTTTATGAAAATAGTGTTAGGATTTATAGCCTTTTACAAAATATACAGATACTAAAACCTGGATCTGTTTTTTACAAAAATAAACAAAAGTAACAATTTTTGCAAATTAGGGTTTGAAACCCTACCTAACTACTTGTCTAACTATAACAAAGATTTAGTTTACTGAATGAATATTTAAATAACTGATTTGATTGTTGGTGATCATTTCTGTTGTTCCTTTTCTAGTTAAACCACTGGTTTATTTTTGACAGCTAGGGTTGGTGTCTTTTGGTGCTGTTATGTCATAGTGGATCTCACACAGACCCTTTTCTGATGCATCCCTCAGCATCTTTTATCTTCAGATCACGTACATGAACCATTTGTAGTTCCCCAAAATCGGTTCTATACTCCAAATATTTCTTTTAACCCTCTGTCTTCTTTCAGTGGTTAAGAGGCCAGTTTATCGGAACCGTTAGCTACCGAAAGTGGCGCTTTCGATGGCTAATGAACTTCCCCAGCGTCCACCTAAGCCACTGAAAAGCCCTATTTTGCAAAAATTATTAGGGTTTCTTCAAAATTGTCCTTTCAGGCCTATTTGCTCAGTCTTAATATTTTGTAGGCTTCATGCTAGGAGTGTTAACAATGCCTTGGCTAGCTTCAAGAGGCTGGAGACTGATGGCTGCTTTAGCTAGGGTTGATAACATGAGGTGGCTGCTAGGGTTTGCTTTGGCTTCCTTCAGCTGCAGCCTTTGGAGCCTAACCAACCTGTATAATCTGGTATTATCCCTCAAGTATCTTGTGTTCACCCTTTTCAAGAAAATGTATCTTTTTCTCTGCTCTAGGTAGGACTTGTGTAGTAGCTTGTTCCTCCTGGGCAAGGTCTCATTGTTTCTCTTTAGTTCTCTTTCCAAGACCTCCATTTCATAAACCTGCCTCAGTAGCTGATTGATATTTTGACTTCTAGGCTTGCTGAAGGAATCCATATCTATTGGTTCCTCTTGCCCCTATACTGTGGGGGATGGAAATGCTTCAGATACTGGTACAATTTGCAGAGCTAGGGTTGCATCCTATTCTTGTTCTTCCTTAGAATCTAAATATGGTAGATTTAAGACATTCTCATGGTGTGATTTTGCTTCCTGACCTTTCTCATTGAAGTCCAAATTCCTTTTTTCCTTATTGGTCTTGGAAGAGGAGGGAGGTTGTTCTGTTGTTGCAACTGGGGAAATGGCCCTCCTCCTTCTTCTCCCACTCCTTGGTGTGTTGGATTTCTTGGCAAGAGACTTCCCTTTCTCATCTAGATGAAGGCATGTCTTAAAGCCATTCCAAAATAGAAAATAAGGCCAAGCCATGTTTCTTCTCTTCATCAACTCCTGGACCAGCAGCTAGATAAGATCGTGGTGGGACATCCTACTAGCAATATTGGATGGTTGGGATTTTACTTGATGTGTCATATTCCCTAGACTTATGTGTAAATAAAAGGGAAGATTGAGAGGGATTTTACCTATGAAGTGATTCATGACCTTGAAATGGTATATCATTGCTCTATTATATCTCCCTTCATAGGTTCAGTAGACCACAATGGCCTTTAGCGGCTGTTGCTAGTTCTCTTCCAGCCATGATGACGGCACACTCTTCTTCGATATTCTTCCTCTATGCTCAGGCTTAAGGTAAGACCTGAATTCCACCTCTTTTGGTATGGTGGTATTGAACCATTTCTCTCCTATGGAAGGGAGTTCTGTCACCTCTGTGATTAGTGCTTCATCTATGAGAAACTCCTCTTTTCCTATGATTGCTTTTGAACCATCAAATGAGTGGGCAGCCCACTTGCTGATGGAAGCCTTGTATTTTTTCACAGAACTTGTAGCAGCCCACCTCTTGGAAAAGTCTGCAAACCTCTAGATGTGCCTCTAAATAACTAATATCACCTAGCTCCTTTCTGAGAGCTGGCCCACTCTTCTTCATCTTGATGGGTGTATCTCCTGGGTACCTGTAAAATAGTTTTAAGACTTGTATACAGTGTGCTTTAGCAGGATGCTCTTTCAAAGCTAGTTTTTCTGGTGGAGAAAATGCTAATTTCGAAAATGAAATACAATGGAGTCTCCTGGCACTGATTATGAGGGTTTTCTGTCATTATGGAGGCTGAGGTCACAAAAATTATGACAGCAACTCAATCCTCTAGATCTCTTTTCCCACATAACCATAACCTACTTCATTAAGAGCATTTGGTGGCTATTTGATGATATTTTGGACAGGTGGAGGGAGACTGAGGGTTTCCAGTCAGATTAGTATTTTTCCAATTGCATAACGACCTTCTTCACTCATTTCCCCATGCAGTCATGCAGGCCCAGATCTTTTCGGTGGTTATTCATGCTCACAAATGATCATTTTTCTTACTGACGGGGTTAGATGTGACAGTTCCTAACTGTTTCCTTATTGTTCCCTTTCAGTGGTTAAGATCCTCCATGATTTTGTTAGCTAACCGTCGAAAAGGCCACTTTTGGTGGCTAACAAAGTGTTGTCTTTCTTCCTTAGGCCACCGAAACCTTTACCCCACTGCTGTGGTGAACTGCTGAAAACCTGTTCTTTCGGTGGTTAATAAAATTCCCTAGATTTTGCCTAAACCGACAAAAGGGTTATTCACCTGATGCTTATCTTCCTACTTTCGGTTGTTAGCATATGCGTTGCAATTTTCTCTAATCTTCTGAAAGTGACCTTTTTCAGTGCCTAATGAGATGTTTCGAGCCTCGCCTAAGCCACCGAATGTTCTTTTACCAATGTTGCTCACCACTTGCTTTTGGTGGTTAAAACCTTTCTTGTTTATTTCTCTAATCTTCCGAAAGTGACCATTTTCAGTGGCTAATGAATTTTCTATAGTCCTGCCTAAGCCACCGAAAGGGTTACTTTGACTCTGCTTGCTCACACCGCTTTCGATGGTTCACCTTTACCCCGCGTTCAATAGTTTAGCCACTGAAACATAGCTTTTCGATGGCTAATGAGCTGTAATAGTCCTCGCTTAAGCCATCGAAATCTATAACTTGTAAAATTTTCATCCAAATAAAAAGCAGAGGCTTTCAAATTGTTAGTGATACTCATATCTTTCATTACACAAGAAGATTCTTTCTACTATCAAAATAAATTTATTTTGGGAGATAACATCTGGCTCCTACTTGGGGATGTGAACCTCCTAGTAATATCCCAAGAATCCTAGACCAAAATTCCTTTCCCTTCAAGAAACTAAATAACTTTACACTATTATTTATTGTTCCATTGGGCATGGAGTTTATTTTGTAATAAAAAACAACCTACTATCTACTAATTTACAATAATAAGGCCTCAGAGCCTTAAATAAAGTAGAGTTTCAAAAACTACCCATTCACTGGGCCATGAAATACATCTTCCCCTTCCAGATTCTTCTATTTGAAGGTGTTATTCTTATGTACCTAGGCTATCACAAAAGGGCCAATCCACAAATAGTAAATTTTTCCATGTTTTCCCTTGTCCTGTCTGACAGCATCCCACTTGAGAATCCAATCTCCAACCTGGAAGTTGTCTACTTTTGTTCTTTTGTCAAACATGCCCTTTATCCTCTGTTGATGGGCTTATGATTTTCCTATAACTTGCTCCCTAATTTGCTGTAACTCCACCAAGTCCATCATCCTCCTCACCATATCATTTGGTTCATCTTCCTCTTCCTGAAAGAAATTTTCCACTAGAAGAATGACCTAGATAGGGAAAATGGCCTTAGTGCCATAAACTAGATTGAATGGAGAAGTCCCTATGGATCTTTTGTCTGTTACCCTATTAGCCCATAAAGCAAACTTAAGTTTTGAATCCTAGCTTTTCTAATTTGTCTCCAATAGTTTCCTGATGATTCTGACTAAAATTTTGTTGAATGACTCAGCTAGGCCATTTCCTTGTGGATAATAGGAGGTGGAATGCACCAGTTGAATGCCCATTGGCTCACACATGTTAACTAATGCCCCAGCTTTAAAATCTAGTGCATTATCAGTTACCAACCTTAATGAGCAGCCAAACCTGCTAAAGATATTCTCATATAAAAATATCTTAATGACTTGATGAGTGGCATTCCTGGCGGGTACTGCTTCTATCCATTTGGTAAAGTAGTCAGTGGCTACTAAGATCCATTTATGCTGTCCACTGGAAGATGGATTTATTTCACCAACGAAATACAGACCCCATTGCTGGAAAGGCCCATTAAGCACAATAAGCCTAGGGGTAAGGATTTGAGTTGTTGCTTCCCTATAAATCTTTAGCATTGGTCACAGGCCCTTACAAAAGTGCATACATCAACAAAGAGGACTAGCCAATAGTATCTTTCCCTTAAGATATTGTGGGATGTGGTTTTCCAATCATGGTGGGCCCCACATGTGTTGGAATGAAAGTGGTGCATGATCTACTCTACTTCCTCTTTATCTAGACACCTTAGCAAAATTCTAGACTGATCTTTCCAGTACAGCAGTTTGTCGATTCTGCAAAACTTAACATATTTTAACTTAAGAGCTCGTGCTTGGTTAGGAGTGAGATCAAGAGAAACTTCTAATTTTTGCAAAAATTGAATAATACCTGAGTACCACTCACATGAAGATATGTTTTTAGCTACTGATGGAATTTCCTTCTGATCTTGATCTACTTCTGTTGCTACCACAGTCTGCACCTTTGCCGATTTGACAAATGTGAAGTTTATTCCCATTAGTTCACAATTTTCTTTGGCCATGAGTTTATCTAGACTGAGTCCCTTCACTAGCTTAGTGGGTTTCACCTCTATATCAAACTCAATGAGCTTGGAAATCCAATTAGCTCTCTTCCCTTCAATGTCAGGCTGAGTCAAAACATCCTTCACAGTAGATGAAGGGACATATGCAAGGACCTTGGCATGGGGAATATAAATTCTGAAAGTATTCAAATATTTTATGAGAGTATAAGCTTGCTTCTCAATTAGATTATACTTCAGCCTAGCATCTCTCAAGGTTTTTCTGAAAAATGCAATTGGATTATCAAGACCCTTATCATTCTTTTGTAATAGTACAACTGCCACTATGTCATAGGATGCAAAAGAGAAAATATAAAAACTCTTGGTGTAGCCAGGACTAATCAGTGTTGGGGCCTCCATGATAGCCTTCTTAATGTCTTCAAAAGAGTTTCTTTCCTTGTTAGTCCATTTTATTTCTGCCTCTTTGTTCAGCATGACTGTTATATGCTTTACCAGCTCAGAGAAACTAGGGATGAACCTCCTCACAAAGTTTATCTTTCCTAAAAAGGACTAAATTTCTCTTTTTGACCTCGGTATTGAGAGCTTCTAAATTGCTTCCACCCTTACTATATTGATCTTTACACCCTCAGCTAAGACTATATGGCCTAGGAATTTTCCTTCACTGAGTGCAAACTGGGACTTCTTAGGGTTTAGTGATATAATTCCATACCTTCTACACTTCTGAAATACCTTCCTTAACTGCTGCAAGTGGTCACGATGGTTGTGAGAGTAAACTGTTAGGTTATCCAAATATATCAGCACAAATTTATCTTTCAACACTACAAAAGCTAGGTCCATGGCTCTCTCAAAAGTAGCCCCGACATTCATTAGCCCAAATAGCATTTTATCATACATGAAGGTGCCCCAAGGGGTGGTAAATGCAATCTTCTATTGGTCATCAGGATGCACATCAACTTGGTTGTGTCCAGAGAAGCCATCTAGGAAGGACATAACCCTAGCTCATGAGACTTTCTGCAATAGGTGTTCCATCTTGGGTAGTGGGTAGTTATCTTTCTTGGAACACTTGTTTAGGTTTCTAAAATCCACACACAACCTGATTTCCCCATTTTTCTTTCTTACCACTACTAGGTTTGCAATCTACTTGGAGTACGTGAGGCGAATTATGATCTTGGCTTTGAGGAGCTTATGGATCTCTTTTTCAATTATTGGTAATAGGAGAGGACTGATGGATCTCAGCTTCTGCTTGAAAGGGATGGTGTCCTTCTCCAAAGGAATCCTATGTTGGACAATATTGTTGTCATAGGTTTTAAGGTCACTGTAATCCCATACAAAGACATCAACAAACTCCTTTATCAGGCTACAAAACTTTGACCTCCAATCAACAGTCAATTTAGTAGACAGAATTATCAGTTTTGGATGGCTTTGGCTACCTATGTTTTTCTCTTAGACAGAAGGATCTAGCTCCTTTTTGGCAGGCTTAAAAGGGATGTCATTGTGATCAAACATCTCTTCCAGTGGTACTAGGCCTTGAGTTATGCAATTGTTGGGTAACTGTACAATGTTCTGATCAGCCACTTTGTATTTCAACTTGAGCTTGAACTTGCCAATTGCATAACGATGTTATTCACATTTCCCCATGCAGTCACATAGGCCCAGATATTTTTGGTGGTTAGTCACGCTCACAAATGATCATTTTTCTTGCTGACGGGGTCACATGTGATAGTTCCTAATCGTTTCCTTATTTTTCCCTTTCAGTGGTTAAGATCCTCAGGGATTTTGTCAGCTAGCCACCAAAAATCCCGCTTTTGGTGGCTAACAAAGTGTTGTATTTCTTGCTTAAGCCGCCAAAACCTTTACCCCGTTGTCATGGTGAACTTTTTCTTTAGGCAGATAATGACCTCGTTAAAGAAGTTTTTTAACTACTGAAAACCTGTTCTTTTGGTGGCTAATAAAATGCCCTAGCTTTCGCCTAAACCGGTGAAAGTGGTATTCACCCGATGCTTATGATCTTCCTACTTTCGGTGGTTAGCATACGTGTTGCACTTTTCTCTAATCTACCCAAAGTGACCTTTTTCAGTGGCTAATGAGATGTTCCGAGCCTCGCCTAAGCCACTGAATGTTGTTTTCCCAATGCTGCTGGCCACTCACTTTTGGTGGTTAAAACCCTTCTTCTTTCTCTCTCTAATCTATCAAAAGCGCCCCTTTCCTGTGGCTAATGAGTTTTCTATAGTATCGCCTAAGCCACTGAAAGGGTTGCTTTGACTCTTCTTGCTCAGGCTGCTTTTGGTGGTTCTCTTTTTCCCTGTGTTCAACATTTTAGCTTCCTAAACATAGCTTTTCAGTGGCTAATGAGATATAATAGTCCTCCCCTAAGCCACCGAAAGCTATAACTTGTAAAATTTTCATCCAAATAAAAAACATAGGCTTTCAAATTGTTAGTGATACTCATATCTTTCATTACACAAGAGCATTCTTCCTACTATCAAAATAAATTTATTTTGGGAGATAACAGGATCTCTCACCAAATATTAACAATGCCAGATATGTACAAGTGAAAATATGAATTTTTTGAAAATATGGTTGAAACAAGACATATAACCATTGGGTGATGGAGTCAATATGTGTAACAGAGATAAACAAAACTTATGTAGGTGATTTCAACACAGAGGCAAGACAGCCATTCAATCACAGTAAAATTATAATTATCTGGTGGGAAAGAGGAACATGAACAAACCATCAACATAGAGCATTGGAAAATGAATTCTGTATTAACTTTAGAAGAAAACTTTGGTGAATATATGAAATAATAGAGGGAGCATGGCATGTATGAATTCCAAACTATTATACACTTATTTCAAACATGAAAGAATACATAATGGGAGAGATAAACTGGAAAAAGATTCACATGAGAAAGGAAGCAACAGACTGTAATAAAAACAACACATGAATCCCTGTGTAAAACACCGACCTCAGCTCTGCAACTTTATTAAAATACTCTTGAAAGCATACACTACAAAATTACATCAGTTCCAACCCTTTCTCCTTCTTTAGGAGGTAATTTTATAGTATTTTGGACTTCCTAAACTGACATTCGGGAATAAAAAAATGTTACAAACTGGAGAAAAATAGGCTTAAAATCCCCTCCTGCATATCCCAGATGGTGACAGCTGTGGAAAAATTGAAAGAGGTTTTTGTAATGGGTAATTTTCCCAACAAAACAAAACCCATTTATTCATTTCCTCTAATTCATCTCCCACTCCTTAGAATCTAATTTTGAAATTGATGAACCAGACAATAAACCTGTAAATTTATGAAAGAATACCTTGTAAAGATATTTTAAATTCTCCCTGCTTGTGATACCTCTATAAAAACTGAAGGAAATTTTTGAAGGTATTCCTAGGATGAAGAAAGACCTCTCTCATTTTCCGGAAATTCAACTCCATTTGGCTGAAACAATCCTTTGAAAAACCTAAAACATAGCGTGTAGAAATCTTCATTTCTCCTAAACCATAGGACTTGTGTAAAAACTAAAGGATGTTATTGAACATGATCCTGTTCTTAAGAGAAACCTCATTCAATTTTGGAAAATGCTTTATGTTTTTTTGGAAACAATTGATTGAAATAACTGACTAAAGCAGTCATTTAAAAATATGGAAATTTTCTCTCTGAAGATGAAATTGATTCTCTCAATCCAAAGCACCTGGGTAAAACCTAATAGACATTATTGTAGATAGGTGTGTTATGAAGAAGAACCTCTCTCAGCT
>LPNX011116959.1:74549-109810 GCA_001517045.1 Pseudotsuga menziesii | reverse complement strand
GAGAGAGAGAGAGAGAGAGAGAGAGAGAGAGAGAGAGAGAGAGAGAGAGAGAGATGAAGCTGAGGGAAAGATATGACAAAAATACTTCATTAATTCTAAAAAAGATCTAGAGAAGAGTTTGCAGGATATGTGCATAGACCAAAGGCGTTTAACAATTACTCATTCCAGATGAAGAGTGCCTTTATGGTTTTTAACGTATGGGTTTCCACATTAAACATGTTTCTTTGTGTATTTGATATATGTGTTTTGCTGTGAATGAACTATTATGAGTTTCTCAAATATATAATGGTTTAATAATGTGGAATTTCGATTAATATGCGTTACATACATACATACATACATACATACACACACAGACACACACACACACACACACACACACACACACACACAGATATATATATATATATATATATATATATATTGAATGCTTTGTTTGTGTGTCGATGTATGATGTATGTGTTTGTAATATCATTTTCAAATTTTATTTAATTAAAAATCATAAGAAATACATATTCAAATGTCCACATTTCCAAGCTTTCTTGTGACTAGTTTCCATGTGATGATTTTCCCTTTCAATGGAGATTGTGTATCTGATCTATATTGTAACTTGGGTCAATGTTATATGCTGTTATTGATATATTTAAATTATTTAAATTTTATATATTCATATTCCTATGTTATGAACCATTATATGTGCCATTTTTGAGTCAAAGTTGAGCTTTATTGTGTCATTTCCCTTAAGCAAATATCATTGAAATTGTGCATTCAAATATGAATATTTAATCCTCTATTGCATAACTATTAAACACATATAATGACATTAAATTAAGTCTAATTACAATCCCCATACTCTTTTCTTAAATTTGGGAGGTTTTCTTAGGAGTTGGAGAGCCATTTCGTCCCACACTGTAGGGAGAATTGCACCATAAATTGCTAGTAATTTTTCCCTTTTTTATATCATGTCCAAATAGAATTGCAGATTTATATGTACTGTAATAAAACTGTTATATATTCTATTGAATATTATTAATACTCCCCACATCATCCCCTATCAAATTTGAGACCCACTTGAGCCATTCGAATCCCCCACATTCCAAGCTAGTCGAGGCAATTTTTCCAAACTTTTTCCTTTGTTGGGAATTTTCGAATTGGGACATTGCATATTGTTATGTGTGCAATATTGTTAAGAAATTATTTTTAATTTTACTATGTGTTTTTTTAGCCTAAATTTCCTTACATTCCATGAATTATAATGCAATTTGGGAAAAGCTATCATGTATAAATCATAAAATGTTTTATCTTGCATAAATAGCCTAAGTCATTTGTAGACTTTATTTCATTGTTTTATATGACACATATGATTATGGGTGTGTGTGTGGACCTCAAATTTGTAACACTGATATATTTAAAAATTGTCCTTATGCATCTTCATCCACCCATTCAAGAAATAAATATTGTCTTCCTTGTTCAAGCCATTCATGGTTGTTCATAGATTTCATTTGAATATTTTTTGAGATTTGTGTTTATTTTTAGGGGGGGGGGATTTAAGGATCCATAATTTTATTAAAGTGTAAAAACATTTTCAAATATTACTAACTCTTAAAATTCTAATCACTAAATTTATGGTGATATTTTTGGTAAAAATATTCAAATTTGTAAGGATTTTATATAGTTTCTAGAAATTTTTGGTGAATTTTAGAGTATAAGAATTCTATCCAATAGAATTTGGCTAGATGATTTTATAAAATTCAAATTTGAATATCATATTTTGGAAGAAAAAATGGACTATTACCGGATGGGAAAAATTTAGCCCCTAAAATTTACTATGTCATGCATATTAATCTATTTGTTGAAGAGTCATTGGTGGAAATTTTGACTACTTTAGCCCTCCTTTTTTATCTCTAAAATTTTGGTATGTGTGGACACAATATATACCCAAACTCTCTTTTATTTCAAAAAATTTCCATAGACAAAACAAAACAAAATAAAATACATCTATATAGGAAAAAAACTGCAAACCATTGATCTTTAGAAACCCATGAACTTGTCATGGATTTTCCTTGTTTAAAAAATAGATTTCTTGCTTATTTATTTTGATGTGAAATCCTATTGGAAAACCCAATTTATGCTAGTAAACCTATGATCATAGAATATTGTGCCTCAACTACGAGTATTCACATTGAGCACCCCCTAGAATGGAACTAACAAAATGCCAACCACTATTGGTGAGAACTATTATTGTGCTAAGCTTGGGTTGTTTCTTTCTTCCAATATTCATAAATATTTACTTTGCATTATTATTGGACCATGTATGTATCCAAAGTGAAAAAAATATGCTCAAACAATTCACATATGTCCTTGGAAATTTTGGTATTTTTCCTCGCAACTCATCCTACAAAATTCACTCCTAATCCACAATGACCATATATGTATTGCATATCCAACACCATTTCATCACCTTTCTACCTCCAATGATAGGTCTCCACTTTCCAATTTATTTCTAAAACATGAACTTGTGTCATGTTGTATTTGGTGTTCATTGAATTCTATTAAGTTGACCCCACAATTAATTCACTAGATATTAAAACTTATTATCTGGCCTCAAACATATGATTCCTTGATAGAAAACTACTTCTTCATTCTAAATAATTTCTCATACAACCTCTACTTGGATATTTGATTCTTAGGTTTCAACAATATGACATGTCCGATCTCACTCTAAGGTTATTGTTTATATTCTCATATAAAGTTCTTACACCATTGCATTTGGATGTAAGTTTTTACCTTCGAATGATTTTTACAATGTCACCCTAATGTTAGAAGAAATAGTTTTATGATGCTAAAAGTAACCTACATCAATATAATAGCACCATAAGTAGGGCATCAATATAATTATTCCTTGTGTTAGTTTTTCAACAATTAAGCTAGCATTATGATCTTAGGATCTTTTCACTGAGAGAATAACAAGCACAGCAATAAAACATAAGCACATCACAAGAGACAAGAGACACAAAGATTTTTCCTCAGGGAAACCATAAAGGAGAAAACCCCGCAACTTCCTCTAAGATAGAATCAACACCAAAACAGTAAGATGTATTCCCAACACAGTAGTAGCCTTCTGTCTTCTGTCAAGCCAAAGTATTTCCTTCTCCAATAGTGCGCCACACTTGAGAGAGCAAGTGATGTATTTCACAAGTGATAAATAGAGAGACTCTCACTCTCTATTTATATTCATCCGTTCACTTGAATTGCACTTTCACACGTAGGCTCAACCTAATAATTACTACTCGAGCCTACACCTTAATTAGTGTATAATAACTCAAGTGCCCCGAAACTGTGGGGACTTACCTAATGACTTGATATGACTTGATTACATTATTAATCCTCCCGATCGAAACATCGGGGCATGACCACATGACTCAAATACATAATAGAGACATCCCGGAATAAACATTGGGTTACAATATATAAGATACATAGAAGAATACATTCCGAAGTTACATATACATCAACACTCCCTCTTAACTAGGAAGGTATTCTTTCAACACAATTTTCAGCACTGGTCTTCTTCTCTGTATTAGCTGGATCATCTTGTCTTCAAGTCATCTTCGTCTTCAAGTCATCATTAGATCTGGATCATCTCTTGATCTGGATCATCATAGAACATCATCACTGGATCTGGATCATCTCTTGATCTGGATCATCATCACTGGGCTGGATCTAGATCATCACTCGATGTGGATCATTACTGCTGGATCATCATTACTGGATCTAGATCATCACTCGATCTGGATCAATACTAGTGTTATCTCATGATTCTAGTCATCATAGGAAGTTCTACAGAGCCAGTCCTTTTTCATACTGGATGTATCATCTCAGAGCTAGTCCTCTTTCAAACTAGATGAGGCATCTACACAGAGCTAGTCCTTTTTCAAACTGGATGAGTCTTCCCAGAGCTAGTCCTTTTTCAAACTAGATGAGGCATCTTCATAGCTGGTCCTTTTTCAAACTAGATGAGGCATCTACTTCAGAGCTAGTACTTTTTCAAACTAGATGAGTCTTCCTAGAGCTAGTCCTTTTTCAAACTAGATGAGGCATCTTCAGAGCTGGTCCTTTTTGAAACCAGATGAGGCATCACAGAGCTGGTCCTTTTTCAAACCAGATGTGGCATCTACTTCAGAGCTAGTCCTTTTTCAAACTAGACGAGTCTTCCCAGAGCTAGTCCTTTTTCAAACTAGATGAGGCATCTTCAGAGCTAGTCCTTTTTCAAACCAGATGAGGCATCACAGAGCTGGTCCTTTTTCAAACCAGATGTGGCATCTACTTCAGAGCTAGTCCTTTTTCAAACTAGATGAGTCTTCACAGAGCTATCCCTTTTTCATGCTGGATGTGGCATCCTGACAATGGAAGGAACCAATCCTCTCACAATGTCATTGCCCTTACATCCAACCATGGAAGGAACCAATCCTCTCACCATGTAGGAATGGAACTGCACTTATATCCGACCTGCTCGTCAGAATGGCCAACACTCACATCTGACATGGAAGGAACTTAATCCTTTAGCCATGAACATAATGGTTCAGCCCTTACATCTGATCAAGTGGGAACACATCCATCTATCACATCAGAATGGCTACTCAGTTCTACACTGAGTGATCCTGGTAACTGACCAGGTGCCTCCATTCCTAGAATGGAAATTGCCCTTACATCTGTCCTCCTCGATAGAATGGCCATGAATTTCAGCACTCATATCAGTCATGGAAGGAACCAATCCTCTCACCATGACGGAATGGCTCAGCCCTTACATATGACCATGCTCGTAACTGACCAGGTGCCTCCATTCCTAGAATGGCAGTCAGCACTCATATCTGACATGGAAGGAACCAAATCCTCTCACCATGACAGAATAGCTCAGCCCTTACAACTGACCATGGAAGGAACCAATCCTCTCACCATGTCAGAATGGCTATGGGTCTCATCACTTTATCTTGGAAGGAACCTTGATCTGGAGAACACCAAGTCTCTCTCTGAAGTATTCGAACTTCAGTCTAGCCAATGGCTTCGTCAATACATCAGCTATCTGTTCCTCTGTCGCAACATACAGGAGTTTCACTACTCCTCTCTGCACTATATCCCTGATATAGTGATACTTGATCTCGATATGCTTCGACTTGTCATGGAACACTGGATTCTATGACAACTTCACACAACTTTGGTTGTCACAATGTATACAAGTAGCATCCAACTGGAGATCAAATATATCAGACAGTAGCTTCCGCAGCCATACTGCCTCACAACTAGCTGAACAAGATGCGACATACTCTGCTTCAGCTGTACTTAGTGCCACACAGGATTGCTTCCTGCTAAACCAAGAGATCACACCTGATCCCATACTGAAGCAACATCCTGAAGTACTCTTCCTGTCGATGGCACTGCCTGCCCAATCTGAATCAACATAACCCTCCAGGTTAATATTTTGATTCGCATCATACTTGAGCCCATAATCAATTGTACCCTTTAGGTACCTCAGAATATGCTTTGTAGCTATCAAGTGAACACTCCTCGGATCTGTCAAGTACTGGCTCAAGGTGTTCACAACAAAGCAAATGTCCGGTCTCGTGTTCGTCAGGTACATCAATGACCCAATCATCTGACGATACATTGTAGCATCAATCGACTTTGAAGAGGTATCACTCAATAGCTTCAGGTTTGATGCCATAGGTGTAGCCAAAGCCTTGTAGTCCATCATCCCAAATCTCTTCAGGATCTCTACTGCATACTTCCCTTGTCCAAGGAATATCCCATCTGTACTCTACCACACCTCCATGCCTAGAACAATAGTGCATCGACATATAACAGGAACATCATTGGTCTTCCACCTTCAACCTTGAAGCAAAGGTTGGAATCCACTTTACTCTCAGTAAAGCCTAGAGTCATCAGTAATCTTCCCATCCTGTTGTACCATGTCGAACCTCAAGATATTTTGTAGTCACTCCCTCTGAAATGGAGCATCATACTCCCTCTGTCTCCTGTACTCTATGCACTGAAACATTCTGTACCGGAGTGACAAATAGCTTCCTATGCTACTAATCTTCTATGTGATCATCTAGTGTATATACTTGCATCTTCAACTTTGTAGCAAAGGTTAAGATCTTCATCAATCTCATCATGTATGTGTTTCAACTCTTACTGGCTACAAATTTCTCTTCGTAGTCTAGGCCTTGTTTTCGTGAGAAGCCTCGTGCTACGAATCTTGCTTTGTATCCCACGATGTTTCCATCTACTGCATGATGGAACTATGAACTTCTCTTCAGGTCTCGATACTGCACCCAGAAATCATTCTTCTTGAACTGGTCTTCCCTTTCTTCTTGGTGGCTGGAATGTTCTGCATCAATGATGTTACTTCACTTGTCATACTATTTTAAAATGTCATTACTTGCTCTTCGGAACAAGTATTCATTCTTCTTTGCTTGTAGGCAATTATGTATGCGGTCTTTCCTACAAGTCAAATGCAT
Source organism: Pseudotsuga menziesii (assembly GCA_001517045.1). Classification (NCBI taxonomy): domain Eukaryota; kingdom Viridiplantae; phylum Streptophyta; class Pinopsida; order Pinales; family Pinaceae; genus Pseudotsuga; species Pseudotsuga menziesii. The sequence continues at coordinate 103,292 of LPNX011116959.1, read as the reverse complement.
TTATATGGTTAGAAACATTTCATAAGTAATATTCATACTGAAAAGTTATTATGCATAAATATGTGATCATGCAACTACTTTAGCCAATACAACATTCATCCATATCTCACTGAAACTTTCTAGATGCCTTCCATCTCTACCAGGACAACATTGAGATTATGCACTAATCCAATATGTCAGCAAAGAGGTTTCATTCTAGATAAGTAGCAATGGAGAATTTGTATAGCACCATGAGCTACTTACCCATCACATGCATATTAGTAGTATATTGTTATTAATGCAAACATCCTATCATGCATAATACAATAACTGAATATAAACAAATGCATAACAAAACAATATCATGAAATGACAATTGAATACTTGTCTTTATTTGTTTCGTGGGTATACTCCTTCTTGAGCCTTCAGCTTTATCGTCTTCTTCATTCATGATAGCATCGATTATTAAGCAAATGATAAGGAGGATAAGAAGTTCTTCAAGAGTTGAGTTCTTCATATTCCTCATTGCTTGAGGGATCTTCTTTGGATGGCGAGATCTTGATCTTCAATTGCTCCCATATTCTCTTCTCTTCTTATGATTCAAGCTTCTTCTTCTTCTTGAAGTCTTCTGAAATGTAATCACTTCCTTCTGGAACACATTCCTTGAATGAATGAATTCCACAATCCTAGGAGGCCATTCAAGGTGGCCATCATCACTTCTACATTCTTCACCTTTTCTTTTACCGCTTCAAGTTGTTCTTGATTTGAGAGACTCTTATGACTGCATGGTCTCTGCATTCTAGATCTTCACATTCTTCAACTGGTTTCTTTAGGTCATATTCTGATTTTTGTTCTTCCCTTCAAATAGCTTGAAATTCTGAAAGACCTTCAACAGCTTTGCTTACAATAGGTAGTGCTCTGTAATGCACATGTGCAAGCCTTCTATGCCAAAACTCATTTGGCTCTACTATGTCATGGATCAAGGCTTTTTCTGGATGGCCCTTCAATTTGTACAAGCCTCCTTCTTGTTCTTCAATCACTACCGCATCATCGATAGCCTTTCCTTTTGGCCACATGATGACTTGACCATCAGAGTCTAGCTTGTATGAAGATTCCCCACTACCTTTTATTGGATATCGGTAGTCATCTCTTAGTTTCACCTTGTGAGGTGATTCATGTTCTGATAGTCTTACAAAGGATTCCTTGAATCCTGTCATATGTTTGGAAGCCCCACTGTCTATAAGCTAATCATCACTTCCATGAGTAATGTTACCTGTGAGAGCTGACATCAGAACATTTTCATCCTCGCTTGAAGAATCTTCACTTTCATATCTGGCTCTCTTTCTATATGGTTCATCATCCTCTGCAGCATGAGCATGATGACTTCTTTGGCCTTGACCAAGTTCTTCATGTGAAAGGATTCTAACCTCGTCTCCCTCTGAAACTGGAACGTCCATACTCATGTAGGTGTCCAATCCAGAGAGATAAAATACTTCTATGCTTGGAATTTGTCAACTTCACCAAGATTATCATCAAGCTGATGTGATATATCACTTTGAAATGAGAATCTCAAATGGAAATAGCAAAGGATTAGATCTTACCGATTTGAGGTGTCCGTCCTTGTCCCGGAGTTCACTGATCTAGGGTTTGTCACAGAAACGCTAATTTTAAAAACTTGGAATCTTTCAGATTTGATTGGATGAACAGATATATTTCTTCAAATGGAGTTGTCCAATGTACTCCTTTTCTGAAAACAGTGGAGGGAAGCTCCCGGAACAGGAAGCCCTAATTTTCTGATTTCTTCTGCAGAAATGCCTGTTACTGTTTCTATGATATATCCGAAATTACTGATCTTCTATGTCTGAAATTTCTTACTGAGGTAACCTCACATGTCCCAGATCCAAAACTAGAGATTTCATCAGAATTGGTTTCACCATTTGGGATTTATGATCCTTTTCCCAAGGTGACCTGTTACAGGACTGTTCAGAATAGCGAAGTTGTACAACATGCCACATGTCACTGGTTCATCTTCTGAGTCTGATATTTGAAACACCAAAATTAAAGTCCATGAAATTTATGAAAAATCTTCAGGAATTCCATTTGGACCTTTGTAGCCCAAGATATTGCATATCTCCCCAGGTGTCCTGTTTATGGATGATTTCTGGAAGAGGATGGAGCCCTAACTTGGAGAGATCATATCTCCAAGAATATAGTGAATCTGAGGCTGATTTTTCGAAACAGTGTTCATATAGATTTTATCTTCAGCCCCTGAAATTTTCAGCTTCTGAGACTTCACCAATCTCAGAATATAGCGACTGTACCAAAACTTAGCAGTTTTAGTATTTAGGGTTTCTCCTAGCTTAGGGTCAAACTAGGGTTTGACTTTCCCAGAGTTTCACCCAACCAAATTTATTGATCCAGGTCTCTAAAATTAGGTTTTGATGAGGAGAATAACCCTATTCTGGTATCATGCAAAAATTCCTCTTCTGTAGAAAGCCCTAATTTCCACATCGAAACTGAAAATGCTTGAAATTGAATTCCGCATCGACAGAAAGATACGCCCTAGGGAGGAGAGTAATTCCACCTTACTTTTGCTGAAAAGCTTGTGGAGAAAGATCCACAAACAAGGAAACCCTAGCCTCTACAGCTACACAGTGTCTTCTTCTCAGGTTAGCTCTGATACCATGTTAGTTTTTCAACAATTAAGCTAGCATTATGATCTTAGGATCTTTTCACTGAGAGAATAACAAGCACAGCAATAAAACATAAGCACATCACAAGAGAAAAGAGACACAAAGAGTTTTCCTTGGGGAAACCATAAAGGAGAAAACCCCGCAGCTTCCTCTAAGATGGAATCAACACCAAAATAGTAAGATGTACTCCCAACACAGCAGTAGCCTTCTGTCTTCTGTCAAGCCAAAGTATTTCCTTCTCCAATAGTGCGCCACACTTGAGAGAGCAAGTGATGTATTTCACAAGTGATAAATAGAGAGACTCTCACTCTCTATTTATATTCATCCGTTCACTTGAATTGCACTTTCACACGTAGGCTCAACCTAATAATTACTACTCGACCCTACACCTTAATTAGTGTATAATAACTCAAGTGCCCCGAAACTGTGGGGACTTACCTAATGAATTGATATGACTTATTTACATTATTAATCCTCCCGATCAGAACATCGGGGCATGACCTCATGACTCAAATACATAATAGAAACATCCCGAAATAAACATCGGGTTACAATAAATAGAAGAATACATTCCGAAGTTACATACACATGAACACCTTGTACTAGTTAAGTGATTATACAATATATGTCATGCATAAGATTTATAATGGTTGTAGGTAACATGGTGTATTCCATGTCGCATCTTCTCAATGGTTAGTTCTAACATGTCATGAGCTACACGTTACATTTGTAATGGATGGTGTTGTTTTGACACATGCATTACAAGGAAAACAAGATTTTGAATTTTTTGTTGAGGCATTTCTCCTTTTTCTACTTCTAGTGGAGGTTTCTAGAAGGAGACAATGGGGTGTTTTAGTAGATGTTTTTTAATGAAAGCACCTAAAAAAAACTAGGAACATAGGTTCTCTTGGATAACATATGAAACAATGTTTTTTTACCTCTAAATGCACCAAAAATAATGATTCAAAAGGTCCCCTCCCAAGATTGAATTGTATAAAACATGATGTAAAAATTTTCTATATGATGGACCATAAACAAAGTGCACCACTTTAGGGTTAAATAAAAAATTCGGAATCTTGTAAAATATCTACTTTAAATTTTTATTTAGTATTGCTTAGTAAATATATAAATGAATTTGTGCATCATGATATGAGCTAAATCATAGTAAGGTTGAACAAAAAATACCAAAGGTCATGATAAAATTTTCTAAAATAGACTATTTAAAAACAATGTGTGCTATCCACTAAGGTACAACAACTCTTGTGCACTATGATACAAGGCACACCATTTTAGGGTTAAATAAAAAGAATTGATTTTTGTAAGTTTATAAAAAAAAAATATTTGTAGTGTTTACTAAACTAGAAATGCACTAATATGTAACCCTACATGACATGCAATGGGAATGCTAAATCATTTTTTCTTATATGGGTGCTCTAAATATATATCCATATTGATGCAATGGGATGTAAGGTAAACTATGTAGGTTTAAATAAAAATAAAAAAATTTACTAAATCGATCTCTATTTTTTACTATCCATAGTGCTTCTAGCACCTCAATATCTTCTACTTCAAAATGGTTAGGTTTTTATACCAATATTCATTCATGGTAAATTATATTTTTTTTTTTATTATTCAAACCCACCTTGCGCCATTGAAACCAATTTGGAATTTCTATGGTTGTCGTGCCTCTACATCAGAGATGAGATGATGCGATTTCTTTATTATATCTCACTTTACATTTTGACAGTTTTATTTTTTCAATTTAGTTTATAACTATCATTTTTTCTTTGAAAATATATGTTGTTGGTATATATTTTCATAACATAGCACATTGCTTCATGATGTGCTTACTTTCCACAATGCCTACAATTCTCCATAACAATATAACCACGTCAAAAATTTCAAAATGGTAAAGGAAAGTTTTTTATTGTGTTATTTGGTGTGCTAATGGAGGTTATGGAGCACCAATATTATGGTGAAATATCCACGAGGTATTCAGTTATACCTTTAAGTGGTAGTGTATCCATGGATGACTCAAGGAACTGGCGATGGTGCTATGTTCTCATGTTGGTGGACCAACTTGCCAAATTTGAATTTCACTTTAATTTGTGGTGCACTCGCATGGAATGATAGTGGTACCATTTTTAAATGCTACTAACTATTTAATAGAGACCTCTTGATGCAATACAACAATGTCTCATGAAGGTGATGTATGTGTGGATGACCTAATGAACTATTTTTAGTTCTACTCTATCACCTTGGCACACCATCGTTCATTTTGTATATGCCTACACTCTATGCTAATTTGGAGAAGAAAAGTAGAACTATGTTTCAATGATATGAATTATTCCATGTACATCAAAATCCATAACTACATGTAAAGGTGTCTAGACATGTTGGTGCATTTATGATTTGTTTTTAAATTTATTACTCACATAGGTACATTTAATAATGACCCAGTGCACCATATGCTGTGTTATGAGACATCCTCATTGCACCACATTGGTGGGGAATGTGTCTCACTCTCACATTGCGCTAAAATGGTCTATTAAAAATAATTTTATGGTGCATTTATTCATATGAGGGTATTGGTATTGGTTATAGATTTATATCACCATAGATAGTGTAATAGGAAAATAAGGGACACTGGACATGGTGCAACACATCAAAAGAGGTACACTAGTGTGTCAAAAAATTTTAATTCAACAAATTTAAATTTTAATAGGGATGGAATAATGAATAATAATTTAGTATAGATTGTATATTTTGTATCTATATTTTCATAATGATTTTTGTATGTGATTCAAGGATGACCAAAACAAAAATAGGATGATATGTATAGCTTCATAGTTGTTTGTGAATCTTGGGAGTGTGAGAGGGATGTGTCTTCTAATTCAATTGTTGTTGATCCTAGCCTCCTTTTGATGGATGTTGGGAACCTCAAGCTTTTTGAGGAGGTCAAATACCTCAAGTGGAAAATAGATTTATTGCGCCAGTTGTTCTATCAATGGGATCATGGCATACATATATTTAATATTGGTCCTAATAAATCATACCATTCCACAAAGGATGACATTTATTTAATCACCAATTTATATAGGATGGCGGACGACTTTCCCTATTTTCTCAACATGTATCTTGGTGTTGTGAGACAGATCTAGTTGACATGTGTCTAGAGACATGTTAGTTTCTAACTTACCAACATGGTCAGATTACAACTTATTGTGGGGTTTCTATGCTTATGTTATTTGATCCATATGTTTCATAAGCTATGTTTTTTATTTATTTATCATAACATAGAATTAGTTCTTTATTTCCATAGAAATCAGATTTATTTCTTGGAGAATTAATTTTCTTCTTTAGTATTTATTCACTTTAAATAGTTTCAGTTTAATTTTACAAGTGTAAGGAGATTATGAAGCATTGATCCTAGATGGACAAGGGGAATCCTGTGGATTAGATGACTTAATTTGTAGAAATATTGAATGTTTATAATCTATATTAATTTTTCTAGCTAGATGCATTTAACAATTTTTAATTATACAACATTTAGAATTAACATTGTATATTAATTTAATATTTTTTGAAAAGTTGGAGGTTGCATAAATAGTGCATAGCACCTCAAAATATTATACAACTTAGATGATTATTTAAGTAGAACTTATGGGATTCAGTGGCTCATAAATTTTGCAATTGTTCACTTCACCATGTTTTAGCATTGCTATTGGGGAGCTTCTAAATATTTAAGGAAGAAAAACCTCTAAATTATTTTCCATTGTGAGGAAAGAAGGAACTTGAGTTCTTGAGTGTTCCCATTTGTATTCATTTTTGTTTTTTTCATTAAGTAGCTTTCTTTGAACTAGAATGCATGAATTTTATATGGATAAATTAGGTCAATTTCTAACAAAATATAATAATTATAGTGTAAAAAAGGAGATATTAATAAGTAAAATACCATGGAATTCCTAAGGTATATGGAGAATAATGCGAATTAAAGAACAAAGTGCTTCTTGCAAGATTCTTTAGAAAAAATATTATTGGAAGTTCAAGTGAGACATACAAAGGATTAGAAGGGAGCATTGAGAATCCAAAGATTAAGGAAGAGGGGCTAATTTCTATAGGGATAACCACAATTATACCTATAGAAGCTAGTATCAAGATTACTGCTAGTCTTCATAAACCAACAATTAGGAGAAAATATAATATTTTGGATGTTGTTCATATTTGTGGAGGGTTTTTAATTTGTTCACTATGGTATAATAAACATTAAAATAAAAAGTAATTGTTTTACAATTTCCAATTAGATAAATATACAAGGATGCGATAATAAACAACATTACCCCATCACCCTTCCTCATTTCCAAGGAATGACAACAAGGGAAGCTAACACTTTTTAATTTAAATTTCAAGTCCTCTACAAAGCCTATGATTATGGGATTCATGCTCATAAAATTATATTACTTCTTTCAACTTTGAAGGACTCATCAATCCAATGGTTTATGGGTCTTCATGGAAATAATATTCATACATAGGATGAAATGAAAATCTTATTCACAAATAACTATTAGGGATACTGCAAAACCAAATATATTAGGGATGAACTAGGTTATATGAATAAGGGATAATATGAATCCTTAGAGGAATATACTTTGATATTTAACTTTGGTTACAAAATGTCAACTTATTTTATAGTGTATTATGAGGCCCTCAATTTAATACTCAAATAGGAGTAGGAGATGAATCATAGAAACCTTAAATTTACTTGGAGCTAGTAACATATATGAGTGCTCTTAGGATAAAATCTTAGAAGTTTTTAAGAATTATGCAAAAAATGATAAAATAAAACGTAGAGGTACCAGATGGGTTTCCACATAATCCTTAAACTGATATTAATGTACTTAACCAATAGAAATAATAGAACATGAGAAATTTTCAAAGAAAGATAAGTGTAGAAAAGTAAATAAAAGAGACAATGAGATTGTACTTATATAAATAACCATTGTATTTATAAAACTACAAGAGAGAGAACTTTTCACAATCATATTTGATGTGTCATTATCCTTCGAGTATAGATCCAATACAATCCTTAACAAAGCATGACATAGATTCCTATCTCGAAATATAGTTTCTTAACAAAAAAGGCCTAAATACTTGTGGTCCCATGATTAATGAGTACCAACCACATAGTGGGAATTATTTAAAATTTATGAGTCTTTTATATTAAGTGAATACCTACTAACTTTCTAATGGATATCATTCAATGAATTTGGCCTCATATATTCACTTAATAACTCCTAATTATCCCAAAGTATGAAGGTTAGGGTAGGACCAAAGCATGCATTCTTCCTTAAAAAGAAGCACTATCTTCAAAGATAGTGTAACACCCCAAAAGTTGATGAGGAATAATTAGTCAACATAAGCAGAGTAAGTTATTTAAGAATATATTAATAAATAGATATTTATTAAATTAGAGAAAATAAAAGGAAAAGTAAAATATTAGCATTATGAGTAAAACCCACTTAAAAATAATTAAGATTACTTAGATTAAAGTACATGGATGCCACATGGCACCAATGAAAAATAAATATAAATTAACGAACAAATTTAATTATATACATAAAAGAGGAATTTGGGAAAGAAAGGGAGTTGAGGCATTTTCTTGGGGGCTCAAAGACCTAAGTTTCTACCAAGGGTTGGTGGGGAGGAGATTTGTTCCCATAAAATATGTTGTTGTGGAAGGTGTTAGAAACTAAAGGGAAAGGGAGTTTCTACAACCACAGACTCTTCATATAGCACCACGTAAGTAACATGTCTTCGGTCAAATTAGTTATGTTGATAGATAAAATAAATGGTTATTTAATTCTTAAACCACCCTGAATTTGTGTGCAAATTAGAAATCCTTTTTTCATATCAATGTGTAATATCCATCTCTCTTTACCTTTATTTGTTGTAATTACATTGATGTAAAAGTGACTATGTATTAGTTCCTAGTGAGTAGTGAATGTTGTGGCATTGTAATTTTTTTGTAGGTCATGCGCAAGTTAAAGTGCAGTGACATCATGATGAAAATTTTGGTAATGAAATAATAAAAATAGATCTAGGTTACTCAATATACAACAAAATTGAAAACAGAGGTAACAATATCCACCAGGGATAATTTAGGTTAATTTCTAACAAAATATAATAACTATAGTGTATACAAGGAAATCCTAATATGTAAAATAAGAGGGAATTCCTAAGCAATATGGTGAAGAATGTGAATTAAAGAACAAAGTGCTTCTTGCAAGATTCTTTAGAAAAAATATTATTGGAAGTTCAAGTGAGGCATACAAAGGATTAGAAGGGAGCATTGAGAATCCCAAGATTAAGGCAGAGGGGCTAATTTCTATAGGGATAACCACAATTATACCTATAGAAGCTAGTATCAGGATTACTGCTAGTCTTCATAAACCCACAATTAGGAGAAAATAGAATATTTTGGATCTTGTTCATATTTGTGGAGGGTTTTTAATTTGCTAAATATGGTATAATACACATTAAAACCCCAACATAGTCAAAACCACCGGCTTAAGACTCAGTAATATGCCTGAATTCCCTTTGCAGCTCGGTGGTCAAGATAAAATCGACAAGAAAATATGGACGATAGCCACCATAGAGGCTCCAATATTAAAACTTCTCCACCCAAGATGGTCTACTGAGGATCGGGTCATCGATGAGGAAATTTATCCATCGTTGCAACAACAAAAGGGAAAGGAATCCGTTGCAGTGGGCTTCAAAAATCAGAACATGTTCTGATACCAAACTTGCAAGCACGCCCACCGTTGCAGCAAAGATATAAAACAATCATCTGATATGGCAGGGCAGAAAAATTAGAAGAAGTTCCAACTTTCTATGTAACATCCCACCCACTATTGTGGCACTGAATTTGAGAATATTTTCTATGCAATGGAAAAACTAAACTCGATGGCACTTAAAGGAAAACCTCTACAGCAGCGGCTTGAAGGACAGGAATGATTCATTGCAATGGGTAGACACTCGACAAACCAAGGGATGTGCAAGATAAAAGGTCATCCACTCTAGCGGCTCAAAAGCTGCAACCCATCCATTGTAATAGGATAAAAGGAATTGGAAGCATGCCCAATAATTGAACTAAAATTTCACCCATCGTAGCGGCATGAAGCCAAAAATCCGTCCGCCGTAGCGACATGAAGACAAAAAGTCATCCATCATAGCAGCTCTAAACTTGGAAAGCCATCCGCTATGGTGAGTCAAAAGGAAATTTTCCTCGGTAAAAAACCAACAAAATTGAGACTTTCCCATGATAAAATCAAACCATAAATGTTGGATTTCAAACTCAAAGTGCCTAAGAAGCAAAAATAGGATTTTAAAGGGGGTCCTAAAAAATGTAAAAGAAAAAATGGGGAATAGTTGCAGCAGCAACACATCTATATTAATTGTTCTAGATAGATGCATTTAACAATGTTTAGTTATACAACATTTAGAATTAACATTGTATATTAATTTAATATTTTTTGTAAACTTGGAGGTTGCATAAATAGTGCATAGCACCTCAAAAGATTATACACATTAGTTGATTGTTTAAGTAGAAATTATGGGATTCAGTGGCTCATAATTTTTGCAATTGTTCACTTTAAGAGGTTTTAACATTTATATTGGGGAGGTGCTAAATATTAAAGGAATAAAACACTCTAAATTATTTTTCCATTGTGAGGAAAGAAGGAACTTGAGTTCTTGAGTGTTCCCATTTGTATTCATTTTTGTTTTCTTCATTCAATAGCTTTATTTCAACTAGAATGCATGCATTTTATACGGATAAATTAGGTAAATTTCTAACAAAATATAATAATTATAGTGTAAGCACAAAGATATTAATAGGTAAAATAAGAGGGAATTCCTAATCTATACGGCGAAGAATGCGAATTAAATAACAAAGCGTTTCTTGCAAGATTCTTTATAAAAAATATTATTGGAAGTCCGAGGCATACAAAGGATTAGGATGGAGGATTCAGAATCCAAATATTAAGATAGAGGGGCTAATTTATATACAGATAACCACAATTATACCTATAGAGGCTAGTATCGGGATTACTACTAGTCTTCATAAACCCACAATTAGCAAAAAATAGGATATTTTTCATCTTGTTCATATTCATGGAGGGTTATTTATTTGTTCACTATGGTAGAATGCACACTAAAATAGAAACTAATGGTTTTACAATTTCCAATTAGATAAATATACAAGGATGCAATAATAAACAACATTACCCCATCACCCTTCCTCATTTCCAAGGAATGACAACAAGGGAAGATGCCACTTTCTAATTTAAATTTCAAGTCCTCTACAAAGCCTATGATTATGGGATTCATTCTCGTAAACTTATATTACTTTCAAATTTGAAGGAATCATAAATCCAATGGTTTATGGGTCTTGATGGAAATAATATTCATACATAGGATGAAATGAAAATCTTATTCACAAATAACTATTAGGGATATTGCAAAGACAAAGATATTAGGGATGAACCATGTTATATGAATCAGGGATAATATGAATCCTTAGAGGAATATACTTTGAGATTTAACTTGAGTGACAAAAGGTCAACTAATTTTATAGTGCATTATGAGGCCCTCAATTTAATACTCAAAGAGGAGTAGGAGATGAATCGTAGAAACCTTAGATTTACTGGGAGCTAGTGACATATATAAGTGCTCTTAGGATAAAATATTGGAAGTTTTTAAGAATTATGAAAAAAATGCTACAATAAAACTTAGAGGTACCAGATGGGTTTCCACATAATCCTTAAAATGATATGAATGTACTTAGGAAACATAAATAATAGAACATGAGGAACGTTCTAAGAAAGATAAGTGTAGAAAAGTAAATGAAAGAGACTCATGAGATTGTACTTATATAAATAACCATTGTATTTACAAAACTAGAAGAGAGAGAACTTTTCATAAGCATATTTGATTTGTCATTATCCTTTGGGTATAGATCCAATACAGTCCTTAACAAAGCATGACATAGATTCCTATCTTTTAATATAGTTTCTTACCAAAAAGGACCTGTGACTTGTGGTCCCATCATTAATGAGTACCAACCACATAGTGCACATTATTTAAAATTTATGGGTCTTTTATATTAAGTGAATACCTACTAAATTTCTAATGGGTATCATTCAATGAATTTGACGTCATATATTCACTTAATAACTCCTAATTATCCCAAAGTACGAAGGTTAGGGTAGGACCAAAGCATGCATTCTTCCTTAAAAAGAAGCACTATCTTCAAAGCTAGTGTAACACGTGAAAAATTGATGAGGAATAATTAGTCAACATAAGAAAAGTAAGTTATTTAAGAATATATTAACCAGCATAGATCCAAATCGTAGGCTCTATCAAGTGCAAAGAGGGACAAAATCTCCAGAGATGCAAACCTCTTCTCAAGTATCAGCCCTTACCTAAAATATGGATCCAGGCTGGTTTTAAAATATTTAGAAATAGTATTAAAAAGAAGAATGTAGCGCTATCCAAAAACGTTCTCAATACTATTCGACAAACCAGATAATAGTTGGAAAATTCCTTTCCAATGGTATGGAATTTAGTTTATAAGATAATGGAGAATATTTTTTTATTGACTATTTGAATTTTTATTCATCATATGAATTTGACTTACTCATGAATAAATGCAAAGTATACAATTTTATTTTTCTTTGATATAATAAATTTTAAGTTTTTAATAAATGTTATAAGTATCCTTATCTACAAAGATGGTCAAAATCTATTTTACAAGAGGGTTATAAAGAGATGAAAATTATTTTAAATAATGATAAATGGAAGACAAAACAAAACTTTTGGTCTAATTATATAAAACCTCGTCTCTTCAATATTAAGCTAATAATATGATAAATTAAATTAAGAAGCGGTCGAGGGAAGGATCCAACTCTGTTCGTTCTCTTTTATAAGGACGAACACTAGATCTATTCACCAAAAAATGAATGAACTTACAAGGAAGGACCCCGACGCTATTAAGTAAGTGGACGGGGCAGGACATTGGTCAGGCCTTGCTACTAGTTTGTCATAGTTAAGAATTGCATCCTATCGGTGGGCGGGTGATATTTTGTTGGTCTGTTTATATAGACACAAAAAATAAATACATTGAGTTTTTTATGAATTCAATTCCAAGCTACTTTCTTGCTCGAATTGAACTCAGTTGAGGTAGCGGGAAGGTTGCTAGCTAAGGTGTTCCTAAGGGATATAATTTATAGGTTCTAGTTCAATTGTTCGGTAGGTTCTAAATCTATCATTTTTGTAAGTATGGTTGGAATTGATAGTTGGAGTATGGGATTAAGGTCCAATCAATATATGGGTTTTAACTATGTTATTTCTCCTACGGATATCACACTCAACAATCAATATTTCACCTCAAGTGAGGTGGATCTCTATGGTCTTGATTGTTGTGTGTTTTTGGTCTTTTTTAGGGCAGATCTAATGTTGCATGCCCTTCAGGGATTGTGGTTGTGGGAACTGCAGAGTTGGCTCAGCCTTCCACTGCTCGTAACATGTTAGGCGGGTAAATTTTTTGCTCGTGTTCAATATTTTAGTGTTTTGTATGCCTTGATTCATTTCATAGGTCAAATTTATAATCCGATGTACCCAATTGTTGGTTCTGTAAATGCAAGATTTCCCTTCCTGTGTTGATATTCTAGTTCAATGCCATGAATGTTGGTGCAAATGCTCACACTTTACAAGAGTTGTTTGGTGCAAAATTTTTCCCATTCTTATTGCTTGTCTAGGTTTCTTGTCTGTGACTTGATCAAAGGTCAAGTAATGGGTTTTCTAGTATCATGTACTAGGTAATTCATTTGGATGCATTAAGTAACATTGATTGTTCTTTTTGAGAATACTAGTTCATTGAATATATAAAAATTGTGCGTTGAAGAAACGTTTCAATATATCCATATTTTTTACTATTTTCTTCTTTCCAATTCTAAAATTGAAACAAAAGTATCACATATAGCACCCAACTTGAGGTGAAAATCCATGGCATGAAAATCTAGGATTAGGGTCTACAGATCTGTTAATCTCCATTAAACAACCAAACAACTAATCTGAATTGTGCAAATATTCTATTCATATTATACAAACTCTATCTACTACAGATTGAAAAATTCCTTGGAGAACAAGGTTTGTACTATAGATAAATAAGAAAAAAACACAATCTTTAACACCAGACAATTAAGGGATTGTTGGGGGGGGAATAATGCGAGCACATCCACATCGTGAACGTCTGAACAGAATCATCACATCAAATTCATGGAATGAAAAGAACCGTAACTTATTAAATGAAATATCAATGACCCTCCTATCACAATTATTTTTAATTCTTGCCTAAGTGTATTTCCATAGAATTATTCACATATTAATGCGCTAGAATAATGGTTCGTTGCACTTCTAGAAGGCCATGCCTCTTTTGCATGGAGAGCTATCTAAGGGACTGTGTATGCGGAGCCAGAGATTGTGTCTCTCTGGAATTTGGATTGAGTAGCATATTCATATGGACTATGGCTAAGGTTCCTCAGATTATGAAAAAACTTCAAGTCTATTGTGAGCAGCGTCTTCATATGGACTGTGGCTAAGATTCCTCAGATTGTGACAAACTTCAAGTCTGGATCAACAGAGGGACTCTCTCTTACATTTCTTAATAAGCTCAGATTCAGCCCATAAATCTCTCCGAGAAGGAGCTTATGTTCTTGTGTCTAACCTCTTTACATAAAGTATGTTCTCCGAGGGATTCACCCCATAGATCTCTCCAAGAAGGATCTTATGTTCTTGTGTCTAAATTATGTTCTTATGCCTAATTTATATATTGTTGTTACTGGTTACATAAAGTAAAAACTAACATTACATAAATTTACAACATCTACATCATCATAATCGGCAAGTAAAAAGTAACTTTACAACATCTCCCTTTATAATCGACAATATTATTTATAGCCGAGTTACAACATCTCCTTCATAATCAGCAATATTATTTATAGTTGACATGTTACAAGCGTTACTAATGTTACATCATTTTACAAGATCTCTCCCATAATATTCACTATCACTATTATTTTTTGCTGACATGTTACAAACGTTACTAACGTTACATCACGTTACAAGATCTCCCCCATACTGGGCTGTCGAATGCCTCTCGACGCAATAAATAGATAATTATTAAATTAGAGAAAATAAAAGGAAAAGTAAAATATTATCATTATGAGTGTTACAATCTCACATTAAATAAATATATAAGGATGCAATAATAAACTACATTACCCCATAACCCTTCCTCATTTGCATGGCATGGAAACAAGAGATTTTAGGGATGCTACCATTTTCTAATTTAAATTTCAAGTCTTCTACAAAGCTACCATTTCCTGATTTAAATTTCAAGTCTTCTACAAAGCTACCATTTCCTGATTTAAATTTCAAGTCTTCTACAAAGCCTCTGATTAGGGGATTCATGTTGATAAACTTAGATTATTTCTTTCAACTTTGAAGGATGCATCACTCGATTTGTTTATGGGTCTTGATGGAAATAGTATTCATACACCTGATTAAATGAATAGCTTATCCACAAATAACTATTAGGGCTATTGCAAAGAAAGAGGATGGAATGTTTTATATGGATTAGGGACAATATGATTCCTTAGAGCAATATGATTTGATATTTAATTTTAGTTACAAAAGTTCAACTAATTGTAGATTGTATTATGAGTCCATAAAACTAATACTCTTAATAGAGTAGGAGATGAATTAATAGAAACCTTAAATTTACTTGGAGCTAGTGACATATATAAGTGTTGTTATGCTGTAATCTTAGAAGTTTTTAAGAATTATTCAAGAGATGCTACAATAAATGTAGAGGTACTGAAAATACTCAAAATGATATTAATGTACTTAACTAACACAAACAATAGTACATGAAAAATATTCAAAGAAATATCTTAACATAATTTCTTACTAGATAAAACCTAACTACTTGTGGTCTGGTCATTAATGAGTACCAACCACATATTGAGCATTATTTGATATCGATGATCACCTTACATTAAGTGTATATCCACTAACATTTTGATGGGTATTATTCAATGGACATGGCCTTATGTATTTATTTAATAACTCCTAATTATGCCAAATTAGTTGGGTTAGGTAGGACCAAAACATACATTCTTTCTTAATTCTGCAGTAGTTAGTCTGGCACCGGCAATGTTCAGAAATTCATAAATTTCTGTGTGTGTGTGTAATCCCTGACATCTTCTACATTTTGATAAATATCAGGACTGATATCCTTGTGTGTGCATCCATGTTTTTCATTTGAATTGATTGAAGGAATGGAAATAGAGTCTAGACTTGCTTGATAAACCTAGTGTGTGAAGAACCTCACAAACCAATCTAGAAGGATTGTTTTCTTCTTTGCATGCCTTGAATAGCATTGGAATGGAAGGCATGGCATGAGGGACTATGTAGCAGAGAAGGGAATGCTTCCTTGTTTTGGGTGTGTAATTGTTTAGAAGTCAGGCTAGATCTGGTGTGGGTATTCCTAGCTCTAGCGTTGAGCTCACTAGCTTAGCAATCAATATTTCCACCTCCTTGGTAGTCTAATAAACACAACCTGAAGGATGGCTTACATGGTACCTTAATAAACCCATATGTTGGCTTGGTTGTGTCTCATGTGATTTCGGCTAAGTGTAAACCACTTCCTTTGTAAGTCTAATAAACCCAACTGTGTTGGATTGACTGAGTTTTAATTATGTCCTTGGCTATGGGTGAATTCTGCTAGTGTTCCTTATTCCTTAGGGAAGATCATGCTCATCTCGGGGGTGAAAGTGTTGCTGAGAGATTAAAGAGCACATAGCTGGTTGTGGGATGAGCTTCTTTCAAAGATAAGTATTCTTGTGTATTTAAGTTCTGCAACTGTATTTTCTTATGAATTATTATTAAATTATGATGAACATGTTGAATACATGAATGTGTTGAATGAATGATTTGCTTCCGTTGTACATAACATGAACATTCCATTATGCATATGTTTATACTTATGAATATTTTATTTCAAATAAATTTTTATATTATGTTCATGGGGATTAGTTTGCCCAGGTTGTTAGATGTTAGTTGTGTCCTCTCCACCGAGTAAGGGTTGGGGACGTGACATTTCCCTTTGTCTTACACTTTTATAGAGTCAATAACTAGGAGATATTGATATTTGGAGGTCATGATAACTCCCATTCGAATCAACTTCTCTTGCTCCTTAATTAAGGACTTAGAAAAGGAATCAAGTAAAGGAATTTTCCAATCAGAGAAGCTTTCCTGCTTGGAATTGATTATAGAAACAAATAAAAAATAATCAGAACCAATTTTTATGAGTATGGACAGGAAATTTCTCTCATCCTTCCTTTCTATTCCACATTGTCTACATTGAAGTGAAAGGGACTTGAATTTAGTAAAGAATTTCTCAATAGTCTCAAAACTGCTGGGATGTAAGGCTGCCAGCTCATTCTGCAGGAGGTATCCCTGAAGCTCATCTCATTTTCCAAATAATTCTTCAAGATTCTTCAATAATTCTTTGGGTTTCCTCAAAACTTCAAGGTGGAAGAGGAGATCTATCGATATATGAGTGCATAGATAACCGAAATATTCATCACAACTATTCAAAAAATTGTTCTTTTTAACTGGATGATGGGGCTAAGCCTCTTTTCCAAGTATTATCCTCAGGTATCCATGCTTGCGCAAGGGAAGCTACATATCAATCCTCTAATCAAGATAATTGGAATTTGAAAGGACCCGTGGTGTAGCCGATTGAGAATCCATAATTCTCCAGCTGAAAGATCACAAAACTTCATACAAGCTACATGACACTTGTCAATTTACACTGCAAAGCATTAAAACATATGAACTAAGTTAGAATCATACCTTTCTTCTCTACATGAACATATTTTCAGGGTCCTTCATGCCCTCTCTACCACTCTGAATAAATTCAAAGGAATCAAATCATCATAGGGGACTTCTGCGTAAACCCAGCTGCTTTTGATGTTCAATGGAGAGAAACAAACATGAAACATGTCTGAGAAGGCTCTGATACCATGTTAGAATTGTTGTGCCATTTACATAATCAATAAATTAGTTCTAAATAATTATTGTAGCAAAAGGAGTATGAATATACAAACTGAACAAAACAAACCACAGGAAATGGATGAGTGTATCTCAGGAAGTTACAATAGCATTCACATTAATTAAATTCAGTGTTACAACAGTTTGCATAAAGGAAGAGTTTGAATGCATTACGGAGAAATTCGAATCTAACAACTAGATCTCACTATACATAACTGACTAGCTAACTCATGGTGTCTCAATCAATATCGGAGTCCAACAGATCAAATCCCAAATGTCCAAACAACTCATACAATTAGTAATAACTAGTTAAATCAGTGAAATTGAGGTGGTAGGTGGAAAAAGGAGCCTACTCCACATGCATCCATGCATTAGCTATGCATAACTAGCGCTAGCTAACTGATTTTGACGTAACTAAAAGTAACTGGAAGCTAACTAAGACTAATTGGTTCCAACTCAAACTAACTGATGGAGGTTGGTGTCGGGAATCCTAGTGGCTCCTAAAATGTAGGGATTGGTGTAAGAGACACCGAAACTAATGCATGCACATGCAGTAAGTGATGGTTAACCTTTAACATTGTTCTCCACACTCTATTGACTGGTACATGCCGCCCCATTAGGCCAAGTGGACCCAAATAATTAATTAAAGTTCCTAAGTTAGGATAAATAATCTAAATAGAAAGTATGGTAAAGGGAGGATTAATAATACTAATAGAGACAACCTTTCGTAGATGATCAATTGTCTACTGAAATTGATTCATGATAGGATGGAACAACAACAAATCAGGAGGGAACCCCATAAGGAGAAGTTAGCCCAATAATTTCTCCATGTGACGACAAAGTAGAGTATAATGATACCTCGATATATCTAGAACTGGGGGATAAGAGAAAAATATATGAACTATCCAAGAAGAGTCATAAAAAGTGAAAGGTTGAAAGAACATCTGCAGTTGTTGGTCTTACAAATGGTGACTACAATATTTTTTTGGATCGAATGGAAGAAGTCGCAAATGAAACTAGTAAAAATATTCATGAAAGGCATAATCAATTTATCAGTAGAATTAAAGATTTATTGCAGACCATTTGGGTCGCAATAAAGGAAACATGTGTTTTTTTACCAACTCAATCATTCTAAGAATACCATCGCATCACTGAAGAACAAAGTTAAGGAAACAGATCAAAAAGAAAAAACATGGTAGGACGATAGGAAAAGGTTGGAACAAGCTATCACACTTACTTGCAATGAATTCTCTAATGAAGGAAACAAAAATGAGATGCTTCCAAAATCCATAATGTTTTTAATTTCGGAGGTAGATGGAAACCTTGCAAACAAGCATAGATATGGAAACAAATCCAACTCCCAGTAAATCCATTTAGGTACTAGAAGCTCGATGGAAGGTAGTGATTCAAACTGCGCAGAAGATTCAAGAGGTCAAGACACTTTGTGTCAAATAATATGAACATGTTTCTCAGTCATTGGAAGCATTGATTAATGATACAAAGATGGAATAGGTAACATAGTAGCTTCATACTACCGATGGAAATTTTAATGAGTTGAAGAATGAATTAAAAAAATTTCCACTAGTGGAAAAGATGAGAAAGGCTACTGATTTTAAAATGATTATAGTAGCAAGTAGCTAATATGCGCACACAACAACCAAAATGAATAGATCGTGTTGCAAAACTACTAGATGAAGCAACTTTGGAACATATCAGTTTCGAACTTGTGGGAAAAATGCAGAAAGTACATGAAGACGTGCAACAAGAAGCCGATAAAGTAATGAAAATATGTCATAAATTTCAAACTAAAGTGGCTCAAGAAGAGCCATAGGTGATTGTTGGGGTCCTCTTGGCCCTAGGAAAAGATAAACAAAATTTTGTTTGGGAAAATGAATATTCTATTCACAATTCAAGAAAAGACCGTGAAAGAAGAATATGTGGAAAAAGAGAAGAAGAGCAAGTTGAAACGAGGAGTTTGACATAGTTTTGGGTAAGAGGTAGTTAGACTCATTGTATATTTTGGGAATAAAGTATGATTCTAAGTTGGGATGATAGTGCCTATATTTAAATGTAATAGGATTTTTTGAGTTAGTAGAACAACCTGTTGACTGGTACTTAAGAACCAGTCGATGATTAAAGCAAGAATTGTAAAAATATTATAAGGTTGATCGAAGCTAGGTGCATATGACCAAAACGAAGAGGGAGAGAAAAGGAGAGAGACAGATAGAGAGAGACATGAAGCTGAGGGCAAGATATGAGAAAAATACTTCATTAACTGTAAAGAAGATCTAGAGAAGAGTTTCCAGGCTATGTGCGTAGACCAAATGCGTTTAACAATTACTCATTCCAGATGAAGAGTGCCTTTATGGCTTTTACCGTATGGTTTGTCACATTAAACATGTGTATTTGTGTCTTTGATATCTATTTTTTACTGTGAATGAACTATTATGAGTATGTCGAGTATATAATGGTTTAATAATGGGGAATGTCGATTAATATGCGTTATAATATATATATATATATATATATATTAATTACATGCTTGCTTTGTGTGTCGATGTATGATGTATGGATTTGTAATATGATTTTTACATTCTCTTTAATTCAAAATCAGAAGAAATACATATGCAAATTTCCACATTTCCAAGCTTTCTTGTGACTAGTTTCCATGCGATGATTTTCCCTTTCAATGGAGATTGTGTATCTAATCTATATTGCAACTTGGTTCAATGTTATATGCTGTTAGCAAGATGTTTAAATGCTGTAAATTTTCTATATTCATATTCCTTTGTTCTGAACCATTATATGCGCCATTTATGAGTCAAAGTTGAGCTTTATTGTGTCATTTCCCTTAAGCAAATATCATTGAAATTGTGCATTCGAATATGAAGCTTTAGTCCTCTATTGAAGAACTATTAAACACATATAATGAAATTAAATGAAGTATAATTACAATATCCATACTCTATTCTTAAATTTGGTAGGTTTTCTTAGGAGTTGCAGAGCCATTTCTTCCCACACCGTAGGGGGAATTTGCACCATAAATTGCTAGTAATTTTTCCCTTTTTTCCATCATGTCCAAATCGAATTACAGATTTCTATGAACTGTAATAGAACTATTAGATATTATATTGAATATTATTAATACTCCCCACATCATCCCTTATCAAATTTGAGACCTACTTGAGACATTCAAATCCCCCACAATCCAAGCTAGTTGAGGCAATTTTTCAAAAACATTTCCTTTGTTGGGAATTTTCGAATTGGGACATTACATATTGTTATGTGTGCACTATTTTTAAGAAATTATTTTTAATTTTACTATGTTTGTTTGTAGCATAAATTTCCTTACATTCCATGAATTATAATGCAATTTGGGTAAAGCTAGCATGTAAAAATTATAAAATGTTTTATCTTGCATAAATAGCCTAAGTCATTTGTAGACTTTATTTCATTTTTTTTATGACACATATGATTATGGGTTTGTGTGTGGACATCAAATTTGTAACATCAATATATTTACAAATTTTCCTTATGCATCTTCATCCACTCATTCAAGAAATAAATATTTCCTTCCTTGTTCAAGCCATGGTTGTTCATAGATTTCATTTGATTATTTTTTGAGATTTGTGTTTATTTTTCATGCATAGGGGGGGAATTTAAGAATCCATACTTGTATTAAAGTGTAAAAACATTTGCAAGTATTACTAACTCTTAAAATTCTAATCACTAAATTTATGGTGATATTTTTTGTAAAAAAATTCAAATTTGTAAGGATTTTAAATAGTTTATGGAAATTTTTGGTGAATTTTAGAGTATAAGAATTCTATCCAATATAATTTGGCTAGACACTTTTATAAAATGAAAATTTTAATATCATATTTTGGAAGAAAAAATGGACTATTAGGACATGGGAAAAATTTAGCCCCTAAAATTTACCATGTCATGCATATTAATCTATTTGTGTAAGAGTCATTGGTGGAAATTTTGACTACTTTAGGCCTCCTTTTTTATCTCTAAAATTTGGTATGTGTGAATACAATATATACCCAAACTCTCTTTTCTTTCAAAAATTTTCCATACACAAAACACAACAAAATAAACTACAACTATATAGGAAAAAAATTGCAAACCATTGTTCTTTAGAAACCCATGAACTTGTCATGGATTTTCCTTGTTTGAAAAATAGATTTCTTTCTTATTTATTTTGAAGTAAAATCCTATTGGAAAACCCAATTTATGCTAGTAAACCTATGCTCGTAGAATATTGTGCCTCACCTAGGAGTATTCACATTGAGCACCCCCTAGAATGGAACTAACAAAATGCCAACAACTATTGGTGAAAACCAATTGAGCTAACCCCTTCAGTTGTTTCATGCTTCCAATATTCATAAATATTTACTCTGCATTATTATTGGACCATGTATGTATCCAAAGTGAAAAACATATGCTCAAACAATTCACATATGTCCTTGGAAATTTTGGGATTTTTCCTCGCAACTCATCCTAAAAGATTCAATCCTAATCCACAATGACCATATATGTATTGCGTATCCGACACCGTTTCATCACCTTTCTACCTCCAGTGATAGGTCTCCACTTTCGAATTTATTTCTAACACATGAACTTGTGTCATATTGTATTTGGTGTTCATTG
The DNA here is from genome assembly GCA_001517045.1 of Pseudotsuga menziesii. Classification (NCBI taxonomy): domain Eukaryota; kingdom Viridiplantae; phylum Streptophyta; class Pinopsida; order Pinales; family Pinaceae; genus Pseudotsuga; species Pseudotsuga menziesii. The sequence continues at coordinate 80,787 of LPNX011116959.1, read as the reverse complement.
AATTCTATTAAGTTGACCCCCACAATTAATTCATGAGATATTAAAAGTTATTATTTGGCCTCAAACATATGATTCCTTGGCCTCAAACATATGATTCCTACAATTCTCCATAAGAATATAACCACGTCAAAAATTTCAAAATGGTGGAGACAAGTTTTTTATTGTGTTATTTTAAAAATGGTAAAGGAAAGTTTTTTCTTGTGTTATTTGGTGTGCTAATGGAGTTTATGGAGCACCAATATTATGGTGAAATATCCACAAGCATTCACCACAAAATGTGTGTCCATGGATGACCCAAGGGACTCACAATGGTGCTAGGTTCTCGTGTTGGTGGACCAACTTGACAAATTTGAATTTCACTTTAATTTGTGGTGCACTCACATGGAATGATAATGGTGTCATTTTTAAATGCTACTAACTATTTAATAGAAACCTCTTAATGCATGTAATGTCCCCAGTTTTGACCCTGTTTTCATGATGTATATATTGTAATTAATCGTGGTGAGGAGCTAAAGGAAAAAGCCCCACCATCGATTTGGTTGTGTATGTTCGGCAACGGGGATAGTTGCCGAAGGTTGTCATGCTATTCGGCACCTTATAAATTGACATCATGTAAATACGCACATCAAATAAAATAAACCACAACCAGCTATGACAGTGCAACGTTAAATGAAAAGGACATGGTTCCAAAGGATAAGCTATGGGGGGGTGTCAAACCTTGGTTATGGGGGAAAAGCCCATGTTTTACCACCTTTGTTTTGTTTGCCACCTTTCTTATCTTACCCAACCTCTCCAACCTCTTCAATGTCTTGGTTTTGGTAGTTGAGGCAGTTATGGTGGTGGGTGTGGCAGGCTGTCAGCCTTTGCCCATGCACCCACTCCACCCATGACTGCATTCAATTCCTCCATCTTCTCCTCATGCGCTGGATCATTCTCCCCATCATGTGTTTCTCTCATGGTGGGATCATTCCTCCAATTTGGCCTATTCACTCTCATGCAGAGACGCATAGAGGGACGTTCTGTTCTCCTCACGCACCAGTCGGGGGCTCTCTCTTTGTTGTTCGTGGGCTGTTGTTCCCATATTTTTCTAGCCGCTTCCTTTATCCTCACGCACATGAGTTTTGCGTTAGTTTTCCTCACATAGGGAGCGGGTGAAATCGTGGTTGTCACTCAGGATTTCGGGTGCAGGAGCCGTTCACGCTCTGGGCTGTGTGCCTATGTGTTTCACACTAGTTCGGTGGTAAGTATATGTTCCCCATGTCGATTGTGGCTGTGTATGCTGTCAACTATGGCCTGCAGTTGTGTTCTCCTCTTGTCCATGCCGAGAGTCTGTTTCTCTCCATTATCAAATGGTGTAGTTTTCTGCTATTTCATTGTGGGACCGGAGCTGCTATCTTCCCCATGTTTCGTTGGCTGAGTTTCCCTACTATTTGGGACTGTGTATAGCTGCCATCGTTTGCACTATGAATTGTGGCTATTGATTTCCATAGTCGTTGGCTGAGTCTCCCATGGCTATGCTGGGAGTGTTGTTTACTATTCACTGTGGGCTGTGAATTGTTGCCATCATTCATTGTGTGTTTGGGCTGCTATTATTCCCCTAGTTTTGGGTTGCGGCTGAGTTGTTTTGGCCACATTAGGGCCAAGAACAACTTTGAGTTGCCTTGTGGGCTTGAGCTGTGCTCAACATCCATTTGGGATTATCCTTGGTTGTCTTTACCTTCTCCACAGGGTTGTGAATGGATTGTGTTGCTGCGGTATGCAGTGGTTGGTCTTCGGACTGTGCTGGCTTCGCCGATGTGGAAGGCCTGGTAAACCCAGCGGTGTTGGATTGGCTGAGTGTGTCCCCTAGCTATGTGTAAGCCTGCATTGACCCTTATCCTTGGAGAATCATGCCCAGCTCGGGGGTGGCAGCATTGCTGAGAGATTGATGAGCAAGATGGCCTATGGTTGGGTGGAACGTTGCAGCGACGTAGCTGGTTGCAGGACTCTTCATCAAAAGATAAGTGCTACTGCTATTTCATCTCTGCAATTAATCTACTGTTTCATGAATCATGATGAACACGTGAATGCTGGAAATGTATATGTGTTGCTTCTGTTGTATGATTGAGGAATTATGCATCTGTGTATGCGTGCCTGTTTTGGCATTCCTATTATTCATCATGTCTAAGATTTCAATTTCAGCATTTGATCTCTGTTTATGTTCATGGGATGGTTTTCTCGATGGTTGTATTGGCGTCCTTCCCATCCTCTTTGCCGGTGTGAGGGTCAGGGACGTGACAATGCAATAGAACAATGTATCATGAAGGTGATGTGTGTGTGGATGACCTAATGCACTATGTTTAGTTCTACTCTATCACCTTGGCATACCATTATTCATTTTGTATATGCCTACACTCGATGCTACTTTAGAACAAAAAAGTAGAACTATGTTTCAATGATATGAATTATTCCATGCACATTAAAATCCATAACTACATGTAAAGGTGTCTAGACATGTTGGTGCATTTATGATTTGTTTTTAAATTTATTATTCACATATGTACATTTAATGATGACCCAGAGCACCATATGCGGTGTTATGAGACATCCTCATTGCACCACATTGGTGGGGCATGTGTCTCACTCTCACATTGCGCTAAAATGGTCTATTAAAAATAATTTTATGGTGCATTTATTCATATGAGGGTATTGGTATTGGTTATAGATTTATATCATCATAGATAGTGTAATAGGAAAATAAGGGACAGTATACATGGTGCAACACATCAAAGGAGGTACACTAGTGTGTCAAAAAAAATTAATGCAACAAATTTTCATTTTAATATGGATTGAATAATGAATAGTAATTTAGTATAGATTGTATATTTTGTATCTATATTTTCATAATGATTTTTGTATGTGATCAAGGATGACCAAAACAACAATAGGATGATATGTATAGCTTCATGGTTGTTTGTGAATCTTGGGAGTGCCAGAGGGATGTGTCTTCTAATCCAATTGTTGTTGAGCCTAGCTTCCTTTTGATGGATGTTGGGCTCCTCAAGTTTTTTGAGGAGGTCAAATACCTCAAGTGGAAAATAGATTTATTGTGCCAGTTGTTCCATCAGTGGGATCATGGCATACATATATTTAATATTAGTCCCAATAAATGGTACCATTCCACAAAGGAGGACATTTATTTAATCACCAATTTATCTAGGATGGGGGATGGATTTCCCTATTTTCGCAAAATGCACTAGTACATGTGATCAATTTTGCCACGGAAAAAACGTGGCAATATCCACGGAAAAGCGTGGATATTGCCACGTGTAAGTGTTTTTTGTTCCGTGGAAACTATTTTGTCGCAATAGCGACGACCCCTAATTTGCGTCGCAAGAGCGACGACCCTTTCCATCGCTATAGCCACGCTCTGTATAAAGGTTTTTAAAAAATGGAGATCCAAGCCATCTCTATAGCCACGCACTTTCGTCGCTATATCCACGGACTGTCGTCGCTATATCCACGGACTTTTCGTCGCTATATCCACGGACTGACATCGCTATATCCACAGACTCCCGTCGCTATATCCACAGAATTTCCGTCGCTATATCCACGGACTCTCGTCGCTATAGAAACGCCTTTCCATCGCTATATCGACGGTGGGTGAAATTAAAAAAAAAAAAATAGTTGCAACCGTCGCCAGCTTATGCAACCAGCAAATCAAGGCCTGTACATGAACAGGGTGAACCCCAGTATGAATATGGGGCACAAGAACTCAAAATGCTTCAGGTGTATGAAATTATGAATGGCATTTTCAGTTGCATTTTTAACAAGTGCTATTTCTCCTTCACACAATACCTCAAAGAGAGTCTTTGAAGTTGCATCAAATATATGTCCAAAAAATGTTATAGCAGGTAGGCCCAACTGGTCTCGTTGCCGCATTCTTCATTATTTATTTGCAGGTTTACGTGCAAGATTTATCATGGATAAAGAATTGAGGCCAAGGTGGATCGACCCAACAACCAATGGAAACCAGGTCAAGACGCTCCATTCTCATGATAAAATTTAGCCATGGCCCATCAAATATTCACTATGTGATCTCCGGCCTGTGTTATTTGCTACTCAGCCCGTGAATGAAATCTTCAGCAATTTTTCTCCCTTTAAAACGAATTTTCCTGAAAATAAGTACTGATCACCACCATTGTCAAAAAATTGATTGGCAGCATGCAGGATTGAGTGCCTGTGAGCACTGGCAAGCAGTCCAGATATTGTTGATTGTTCCTTTCTTGCTGCAATCAAATGAAACAATATGCTACAGGATTCCAATGCCATGGAATAAGTATAAGTATGCAGGGTAAGATAACCGCTTACAATGTAATGGCATGCTCGTGGGAACCCTGAGAACTGTGCTTAGGCTGTCTCATGATTTATATGCCGAAGTAAAAAAAACTCTAGTCTTTTTTTATACTGCAATATGATCTGGAAACAGGGGGCTATCATCTTCCAATAGGCTGCTACTATAGGACTACAGGATGCTCAACAAGCTGTATCTTTTCATTCCAGAGAAAGATGTGAAAACATATTCCATACTCAGGTCTAACATAGTGCTGAGAACAACAATTTTCTGTGTATTTGCAGGTTATCAAATTATTATTTACCCAGTTCTGCTTGGAGTAATGGAACTGTTTGTCATGCTTCATCATGATTGTCATGCAATTCTGCTAATCATGGCTGTGAAAAGATGACAGAACTGGGAACTGGGAATGACATGGCTGCCCCAATCCACAGAAAAAAGTGTAGGGCGAGTTATTATCAAGTGAATCCTAACCTGGTTTGCTTCAACCAGAAAAAAATAGAGGTTTGTTGCCTAAATTACAAAATAACAATTCTGCTATGAAACACAAGTGGATAGATACTGGCCTAAGTCCAGATTTCAGCCTAGATCATCCTCGTACAGGGCTTCTAATGCATTTTAGAATACTGCTATTATTTCAGAAAACATGTTTCATTTTTGTAGCTATATACTGTATGGCGGTGTGCTTCATTCACCATGCTCAATTTTGGAATGTGGGATTGTTGGGTATGTGGGTACATGGTACGAGTATCAAGAAGGGCTATAAGCTTCACCCAAATTTGCAGAAAATAGCAATTTGGTAGCATCAATGATATATACTAAAAAATAATTAAAAAACAAAATCAGGTGACAACATAATTGTATGAAGAAAGCCAATTTATCATCAATAAATGGACGCTGCATGTCATCTGACATGCTATACATATCACTTCTAAGTTCTAATCAATACAATCTTGCAACCAACTCTGATTAGATGATTGCTAGTATAAGAAACTGAAACTTCTATTAATCCATGTATATTATAGTTAATGAAATTACCAATATGCATAGCAGCAAAAATTAAGAAAACCATAATATGTTTGCATACAAAGAAATCTTAATATAAAATACCTTTAATGCAGTTGTACACTGATAGATATCTCCATATAAATAATATTCCTTAATATGCACTCTTGCATTCAATACAGATTCTTGAGGGAACCCCCATGTGAATGTTCCACCCTACTTGTCATTGATTCCCAAATACCTTCTTGCTGAATGAACTTCAAAAAAATTCTGCAGGAATTCTGTGATGACTGCAAACAAGATGGTTCACCAAATTTTGGTCTCAGCATTTGCATCATGGTGATCACTGATTATTGCATCAGTTACAGGCAAGATAAGCAGTTACCTGTAAGACAAGGGACATAAAACATCAAACAATATGCACAAACTTGTAGTTTGATGAACCAGAAAAGTTTGAACAAAAGCCTCCTTAATATTTTATACCCTTACACACAGATAAATTTCCCACATTTGCAGGATATCAGATATAAATTTGCCATATTTGAAGAAAACCCTTGTCGGTGGCATTTATAGTCAAACTGGCTACATAAACCCTTCGCTATTAATAAGAATAACATGTTGCAAACAAATTAGAATGGTGGTACAACAAATTAAAATATTCTGAATTATAGTCTCTGGTATATCTAAAAATAATGTTTTAAAAAAGATTCTCCTTTATAACAAACGTGATTGGCTTGACAATCTTAGACTTTAAAAAGTATCATCCTCAAGATCTAGAAGCTAATGTAGTTTCTTGGGTTAAAAGAAACTCAGCCGAGCACATTATAGCAGAAATGTACTAAAACATGGTAAGAACAAACTTGTTAACCTACTAAAGCCTTCTCCATACATCATTTTCAG
>LPNX011116959.1:41965-57642 GCA_001517045.1 Pseudotsuga menziesii | reverse complement strand
AACAATAAGTCCAAATATTGCTTCATATCTTCCTCTTCCAGAATTTTTGAATACTCTTCAATTACATCTAGCTCTGCACCTCTACACGCAGAAGACTTCTGAACTTTAATGTATTCATCCATTTCCCGCCTCAATTCTGTTAGGGGAATGACACTTTTGGCGGTGAACCATTGTTTAGTAAAGGGATTCTCTGCTTGACGTTTAGTTTCCCAAATGATCTCTATAGTTTTTCTATTATAGAGACTCTGAGAGGCATCTTGATCCAGCGGTAATCGAACGGGATCATAAGCAAATTCACAGGTGATGGCGTCCATATATTTCTCAGGCACCATTTCCATCTCGATTTCATTGCTCCCTAATGAATTAGCAGGGGCCATTCTGTACGCAAAAGAATACAATACCCAGCAAAAAGAATAGACAAGTAAAAGCTTACAACCTCAAAATAGTTTTATTTCTTCCGTAGATTTTCGTGTGAACGAAGATAAGATAAAATGACTCCACGAAAATGCTGCTCGTTAGTTCTGGATATACAACTCCGAAACATTTGATCACGCGGAAACCTTATTCATATGGATCGTCTCCCCACCAGCTATAATTTATAATATAAAACCAAATAGTAAAGAAGCGTCGGCTTGCAGCTTGTAGTGCCGCACATTGAATGGAGATGTGTCCTTGAATCTAGATCCATTAACGGACCTTGAAGGTAGAGGGTACGTATGCTCAAGACATTTTAACTTTTGTTCAAGAAATTTTTTTATTTCCTCATGCATTTTTCTCAAATAGATGTGTCAAATTTCCTTTCCTTCGAATTTTTCCAAGAGAAATCAAGAATTGTTGTTCTTGTTGTCAATAGGACACTATATTTATTTCTCTTCTCTCTTTAATGCTTTTTCCAAGAGAAATCAAGAATTGTTGTTCTTGTTGTCAATAGGACACTATATTTATTTCTCTTCTCTCTTTAATGCTTTCCTTCCATAACTTGACTTACTAGGCACTAAAATTACAAGGGAACATGACATTTTGTTCAACCCCACCTGTAGTAACAAGAGCATTGTCTTCCAAATTGCGTTGCTTGCTCAATAGGTCTTTGTTAAATGGATATATATTTTGAATAATCATATGCTTTTATTGTAACATAATGTTGTAATAATGCATAATCTTCCATGTTGGCAACATCGATTTTTGGGTCTCTAGTTGTTAATGTCGCTAGATTAACAAATACAATTCTCAACATCTTCAATTGTACTAATCAAATACTCTGGATATTATTTGATATATTGTTACATTGCACCTATACCCAACACACATTCATGTGTACCCGAGGGAGAGAGGGCCACATTTTTTGACCAAGAGGGGTGTTATTGAGCAATGATGGTCATGTTTGGGCCCCTTGGTCCTCCTTAGGGGTACTATGGCTTAATGGCATTGTTGACTACACTTTATAGGGGTTTTTAACCTTAGGTTTGGTGTATGGGGCCCTGAAGGGTTCACCAATGGGTCATATGGCTCCATATCCTATTTATGGGCTCTGGTGGCCTCTACTTTAGCTATGAGACACTCATATTCATTCGTAGCCACTTTGGACACCCTGACACTCATATTCATTCGTAGCCACTTTGGACACCCTCCTGGCCCTTCAGTCTGTGGCTCCTTGCTCTCCCTAACCTTATCTCCTCAGAGGAAAGGCACCCTCCATGCCAGGCCTTTTCATGATTGGAGGAGGGCGTTGAGGGATTTTACAACATTCTAGGGGTTATATGGGGTATAACGCACTCCCTCCATCTCACTCCATCCTTTTGTTTCGAGTGATTCATTTATTTGAGCATGTTTTGGCACCTAGGGTTACAAATACCCCAAGTAGCCTACCTTGAACCTACATAATGGTAATATTTTATTATTATTTTGTTTTAATTTTAAGTTGACATTTTATAATTTCAAATTGACATTTTAAAGGCATGTTGGCCTAGATTTTATTTGTAAAAGAGAGTGTCTTCATTTTTAAAACATAACTTATGAGATAATACATTATGCACTTGTTTTACCCATGTTAGGGTTTCTTTAGATGGATGCACTTCTCTTTAAGAAGTTTTTTGGTTAATGTAAGCTCTTTTTTGGTAATTCTTTGGTGAATCTCAAGTTTTGGTGATGCTTCGATTTGTTGGATGAACACAAGCACATGGAGGTTTGGTGTACAGAACCTCTTGCGATAAACAATAAGAATGCATGATATAACAAAAATTATGGATCACATAAGAGATTTTATTAATCGCAGGTTACTTCGAGGGGGCAACCTCCTTTGAGCAAGCTCAATACAAAATAACTCTTCAATGTTTTTATTAACCTCAACACATACTTATATACTAAGTCTAATCTAAACAACTATTACCCCCCATGAATGTGGGATAATGCAACATAATAACTAGACAACTTAACAATTATTACTTACTCCCCATGAATGTGGGATAATACAACATACTGATGGGACGACTTACAAAGCATATGCATCCGATAAAATATACTAACAAAATAAAGAAGAGGGTTGACACGGGTTCTTAACATCCCCTCCATCTTAAATAAATCTTTGTCCTCAAAGCTTTAGATGTGGAAACTATTGTTGAATCTGAAGGAGCGGTTCCCATGTAGCATCCTCTGGTTGCATGTTGTGCCACTGAATTAAGACCTTTGTGATGGATCGAGAGCGAAGTTGACAAGTATGCTTATTGGGGATGCCCTCCAGATCTGAAATGATGGATCCTTCATTATCTCTTTCTGGTAAAACAATTTGTTCTTTGATGTTGGTGTCAATCACTTGTTGAATGCAAGAAGGAGGAAGTGCCAACTTATAAGCAACAGACCCAATCTTCTAAAGAACTGTATATGGACTATAGATCTTTGGAGCAAGCATTTGATTCCATTTGAGTTTTAAGGAGGATTGCTTGTAAGGCTGCAAACAAAGAAAAACCATGTCACCAACTTGAAAAGTGCACTCAAAACGGTGCTGATTGGCTTGGTGTTTCATGTGGGTTCTGGCCATGTGAAGATTGTCCTGCAGAATGTGAAGAATCTGATGTCGGTTTCGAAGAACCATGTCAATTGCTTGAACTGGTGAACTGCTGGGGGTGTATGGAAGGAGTACTGGAAATGTGTGACCATAAAATGCTTCATATGGAGTCATTTGAGATGCAGTATGGTAGGAAGTATTGTACCACTATTCAACGAGAGGGAGCCACTTTGCCCACACAATCCAGATGTTGTTCTTCAAAGGTGAAACGACAAAGATAAGTTTCCTGATAGTTGTTGAAGACTTCATTCGGACCATCTATTGGTGGGAGATAAAATGACTTTTGAAAGTTGCGTTGCGGTCTAAGACAATGGAAGAAGGAATTCCATGAAGAAGGAATATCTTGTCCATGAAAATTTGTGTGATTGAGGAGGTGGTATATGGAGGTTTGAGAGCACAAAAATGATGATATTTGAGGAGCCTATCAACCACAACCAAGATTACAGTCTTCCCTGCATATTTAGGGAGCCCTTGAATGAATTCCATCGAAATATATGTCCAAATCCTTATAGGGATGGGAAAAGGTTCGAGCAATCGGGAAAGGAGTGTAGTTTCACCTTGGTGGCGCTGACAATGAGCATATTGGGAAACCATCTGTTGAATTTCTTGTTGCATTCCCTTCGAATAGAAGTGACATCATGCCCTCTCATATGTTTTCATGAACCTAGAGTGCCCTACTGATGGAGAAGCATGGAGTTCATAAAAGACTGCATGTTTAATATCTATGCTCTAGGGAAGCACCAAACGAACCTTGTATCTCACAGAAGAGCCATCCCAAGAGAAATTTGGTACCATAGAAGGGTTACTGGCCAATGGTTGGATGATTTCAAATAATAAGGAGTCATTGACATAGCCTTTCTGAATAGAGTGGAACCAAGTTGGAATAGGCATAGCAATAGCTAAAAGAGAGACAAGGGAACCAAATGTACAGGAAAGAGTATCCACCATAAGATTGTCCTTAGCCTTCTTATAATTGATCTCATAGTCATAACCCCTGAGTTTTCTAACCAATTTCTATTATGTTGGGGATGAGACACATTGTTCTAGGAAATATTGCAGACTCTGGTGATTAGCGTCGATGTAGCAAGGATTCCCTAAGAGGTATGGCCACCACTTTTGTACTGCGTGCAAAATAGTCATCATTTGCTCCTCATATGTGGAGGTGGATAAATTCTTTCCAGGAATGGATTTATCGGTGAATGCCATGGGATGTTCATCTTGAAAGAGGACAACAACAAGTCCATTGTTGCAAGCATCACTCTCAAGAGTGAAGGGCTTGGAAAAATCAAGTATTTGAAGGGTGCATTGGAATGAAATATCTAAGGGATTATTTGAGACTACTGAAGGTTGCATCTGAATGAAATGGAGATGAGTGATGACACCATGTGAATTCTTCTTAAGGATCATTTCCATGCAATGTGAACTGATGATGCTGAGAAACCCTGGTTGTAAGCCATTGATTGTGTATTTTTTCCCATTGACTAAAAAATGCATCTATAGTTCAGCAAAATCCCATAAGATGGGTCCAAGTGTGCATAACCATTGATTTCCCAAAATCAATGAACAACCTCCTAGGGGTATGGAAAACATGTTAGAGTGCAAGTTATAATCTCCAATAGAGACACACACACTGCGACTCTTTCCTTTGTAAGGTAAGGTGCTCCCATTGGCAACCATGAATTTAAAGTTGGAGAAAGGATGGACAAAATAGTCAACTTGTTTAGCAATCTGAGGGTCAATAGGCGGCTGCAAAATGTCGACCTGAACATCTACTGGATCATGAGCAGTGTCACAAATTTTAAGTGTAGGCGGAGAATCCACATCCAAGAAATAGGGCTTGTGTTTAGTACATTGATGTCCCTGGGTGAATTTATCATCACAATTATAACAAAGTCCTTTTTAAAAGGATATTTAGACACTTAGAACTTAGTTAAGATCAACTTGTGTAATATATCCGTTAAGTAAAAGTGTGTTTCTTTAGTATGCATTTGTAAATATTCTAATCTGACGGTCACGATATGTTCTAGACATAGAGTGATCCAACGGTTCAACTTCTCTTAGATCATACCTACCATTGATCTATGGCTTAGCACCCGATTGGTCTATGATCTCTATTTAAAGAGCATAGACGGTCCTTGGCTAGTTGATCGATTATGAGAAGCTCATGTAACTTTCTTTCTTTTGCATAATAAATTGCTCCAAGTAGCTATTTGGCTGGGGCCATGGACTGTTTCCCTCTCGAGGGTTTTAACCACGTGACAAACATCGGTGTGTTGATCTGTGATCTGTTTGTGTGAAGTGGTATCTAAAGGTTTTTGGTCTTTTGGGAGTACCCTATGTACTCAAACATGGTATTAGAGCTTTTATGAAGAGCCGCTTTTAGTTTTGATCAAGATCTGGAACCGGTGTTGCCAAAACTTTGAAAGGGTTTCTGGTTCTGGATTTTCTATGCATTTGTGTCCTATGGGAGATATTCCATTGCGATCAGAGCACCATTTCCATTGGAAAATAGTTTTCGTTTCACCGAAAACCATTTCGGTTTGCTCCAGAAACACCGATTTCGACAAATCTGAAGGTATAATGTTACAGTGATGGATTTTTTTTAAATCTCTCATATTTTATTAGTTTATTATTATATTTTTTATGATTTATTCTCAGACTGTTGTTTTCCCTGACTGCGTATGCTCTTTTCTGTGCACCTTCTGTGATCGCGGTGAATCAGAGACAGTAAGAGAATGTTTTTTTTCTTGTCTTCTCGGCTACGTATGCTTTTTGTCGTGCACCTTATGCGATCACGGCAAATCAGAAACAACGAGAAAACTTGAAAACGTAGACTTTCCGGGTAAGCTAACCTAGATCTAACCCCATTGTGTGGAAAAAAAAAAAATTTGTTTTTGTTTTTCGTTTTTTTTGTGATTTGTAGGAAAAGAAAGCAAGCACAGAAAATGAGAGAGAAGAGTAAAAAAAAAAAAAAAAAAACATTCATCTTTCCATACTTTTACGTACCTTTTAAACTTAGCTCACTTGGTCCAAAGTTGCTTTACACCTTGATAAGTCTCAAGTTCAAGTCTTATCAAGCTACTTTTTAGTGCATGCAATTTCTATTTTCAAGTTACTTTATTGTAAAAGTGCATCTCACATAAATAAAATAAAATAAAAGTGAGTCACTTAGGTTTTTTAATTTATTGCTGCACTATTTAAAAGTCACATTATTGTAAAAGTGAACATCACTTATTCTATAAAAGTGATTCACTTCAAAGCAACTTTATTGTAAAAGTAATTGTCAAAGGTTGATCTTGGGAATAGGGGGCTTCTTTTTTTTAGTTGGTCAAATTAATATCTGCCACGTCACTATTGGGGACATCTTCAACATTTTCTTTGATCAAGCATAACTTCATCATCTAGAATCCGTTTTAAGTGCCGTTTCTTTTTAAATCGCATATTTTTTCAAGCTCTTTGCATATAGACAATTAGTTTCTATTCTTTCAACAACTATTTTATAGTATGGCCTCCCCTTGTGATATTATACTTACAAGTTCTAACTGTTTATCATGGAAATCTCATATGGAGGATGTTCTGCGAAGTAGGGGACTTTTCGGGATAACCTCAAGGAAAGAAATAGAACCCATTGATGACGATAAGAAAATAAAATGGGCAAATAGATGTGATGAAGCTCATGGATTAATTGGGATGTCAATCTCTACCGATTTGCGATTCCACATATCTGGCATTGATGAACCTGATAAATCTTGGAGAAAGTTGGAATCTGTGTTTGGTAAACACAATGAAATTCGAGGTCATCAACTTGAGAATGAGTTGATTTCCTTGAATCCAAATGATTTTTTATGTATTCAAGACTATTTATCTAAGTATAAAACTCTTAGACTCTTATGTGCAGAATGCAAGATTAAGAAAGAAGACAAACAATGTATTTATCATATTCTTTCCAAACTTGGACCTGCATATTCTGTTTTTGTATCTACATTCTACTCCATGAAAGAATCCTTGACTACAACTAGCTATCAAGAGCCTAGTATTGAATCCTTTTGTGATTCCTTAATTAGAGAGCAAGATAAGCTCATTCATCTTGGAATAATTAACAATGCAGATACATCTAGGAAAGCCTTATTGTCCCAACATAAAGAAAATTCCAAGCCTCCCAAGAAACAGAATTTTCGCAATAATAAGCCAAATAAAAAGGGTCCCAAACCCTCTCAGTCAGACCCTTCTTCAAAAAATGACAAAGGATCCAAGCAAAAAGGAAAGAAGACTGAGCGTCATTGCAATTTTTGTGGGAAAGATAATCATGGTGAATCTAAATGTTTTAAGAAGATGGAAGCCTTGGAAGCAGCAATGAAGAAGCACCACATCAACCTAAATTCGTCTCCAGAATCTAACTCTCATGGACATACACTTTGTGCTTCTGGTTACTCTTATACTGAATATTCTTCTTCTACTTCAAATGAATGGCTCATTGATTCCGGAGCATCTTATCATATGGCTAAGGATCAAACCATCTTTTCTACTATGCATGAATATAACACCAAACAAATATTTGTTGGTAATGATAGATCTCTAAGTGTTGTAGGATCTGGAATAGTTCCAATATAAAATGATCATTTCAGTGATGTACTATGTGTTCCAAAAATTCCCTGCAATTTGTTATCAGTCTATCAAATTACTCATTTAGGTGAAGGTAAAACTGTGATGTTTACACCTCACCAAGTTGTAATCAAGGATTTTAAAAATCCTCAAAATTTCCTTGCTACTAGAACTGTTGATGATATTACCAGGTTGTACAAATTTAACAACTTTGGGTCATCACCTTTTCCTTCAGTTTTTGTTGCTCATAGTGATAACTTGAGCAAACTTTGGCATGAGCGATTTGGTCACTTAAATTATCGCTCATTGCAACAACTATGTAAAGACAATATGGTGACTAGTCTTCCGCTGGTATCTTGTAAGGATGGTGTTTGTTCTTGTTGTGTACTCGGAAAACATCATCGGGATAGTTTTGAAAAACATGCCTCTTGTCATGCCTTGGTTCCTTTGGAACTTGTGCATAGTGACTTGTGTGGCCCTCTTCCATCTACTTCCTTTTCTGGTTTCAAATATTTCTTAACTTTCATTGATGACTACTCCATATGCACTTGGTTTTACTTCCTAAAACTTAAGAGTGAAGTATTTAACATGTGCTTGGTCTACAAGGCCCTTGTTGAAAAATAATCTGGTCATCAGATTATTAAGTTAAGATCTGACAATGGAGGAGAATATGTTGACAACAATTTCACTACTTTTTGCACTGAACAAGGAATCCAACAACATCACACTGTTCCATATACACCACAACAAAATGCTGTAGTTGAATGAAAGAACCACACTTTAAAAGAAATGGCTAATTATATGATCCAATCTAAGGGACTAAGTCTTCAATATTGGCTGAGGCCATAAATTGTGCAAATTACATAGTTAATTGCACATCCACTAAATTTTTACAAGGTATAACATCGAAAAAAGCATGGAGTAAAATTAAACTAGATGTAAGACACTTTTGCGTGTTTGGTTGTGAAGCATGGGCTCACATTTCGGATGAAAAACGGAAAGCATTGTAGCATAAAGTGAAAAGTGCATATTTGTTGGATATTCTGAAGATGTAAATGGTTATAGACTTCTTCAGCCCCATTCACATGATATAATCATTAGAAGAGATGTTAAATTTGATGAAAATCTCTTGGCCTGCAAGCCTAACTTGGCGGGTGTGCCATCTTTGGCCTGCGAGCCTGATTTGGCAAATGTGCCTTCTTCTTCTTCTTCCAACTTCCTTGACAGGTTTCCAACTCCAGTTTTTGATGATGATAGTGAGGATGAAAATCCACCTCTGCCTGCTCATATTCCTCCAATTGTACCGGTACCAATACTTCCTCAATGGGTCCGTTCAACATGTGAAGCAGCTGGTGATCTTGCAGGTGATCCTAGAGATCAACGTCAAACACGTTCTCAGTTTCAGCGAGCCTCTTCTCTTTTGGCTCAGGTTTCTGAGAATCATGATCCAGAAACTTTTGCAGAAGCTTCAGGAAATACAGATTGGGATGCAGCTATGGATAAAGAATATCTTTCCTTAATGGTGAATGATACTTGGGATCTTGTTCCTCTTCCAAAAGGAAGAAAACTTGTCAAATGTAAATGGGTCTACAAAACTAAGTATGCATCAGATGGAAGTGTTGAAAGACTTAAGGAAAGGTTAGTTTCCAAAGGTTTTCCCCAAGTTGAAGGGATTGACTACAATTAAACCTTTTCCCCTATAGCAAAAATGAACTCCATCCGCCTTGTTCTTTCCCTGGAAGCCTTACATAACTGGGAAGTCCATCAAATGGATGTCAAGTCTGCCTTCTTACATGGTGATTTACATGAGGAAATTTACATGGAACAACCTCTTGGATATGTTTAGAATAACTCTAGCCTTGTTTGTCTCCTTAAGAAATCCTTATATGGCCTTAAGCAAGCTCCTAGAGCTTGATATGCCAAAATGGGTAGCTTTCTCCTTGACACTGGTTTTTCTAGATGCCATTCTAACCCTATTGTCTATACCAAGAAAGTAGGAAACCATCTCATCATACTTGTTCTTTACGTTGATGATCTTATCCTTACTGGTAGTGACCCTAACCTTATAACCCATGTGAAATCTAGTCTTAGTACGCATTAGTATGCATTTGTAAATATTCTAATCCGACAGTCATGATATGTTCTAGACATAGAGTGATCCGACGGTTCAACTTCTCTTAGATCAACTAGGCAAGGACCCTCTATTCTCTTTAAATAGATATCATAGACCAATATGGTATTAAGCCATCGATCAATGGTAGGTATGATCTAAGAGAAGTTGAACCGTCAGATCACTCTATGTCTAGAACATATCGTGACCATTGGATTAGAATATTTACAAATGCATACTAATGCATAATAAAGAAACACACTTTTACCTAATGGATATATTATACAAGTTGATCTTAACTAACTCCTAAGTGTTTAAATATCCTAACACCCCCCCTTAAGAACAACTTGGGATAGGATTGAAGGATTTACAAAAGTGACACTGTTAGGAGAAGGAAGGAGGCATTAGAGCCTATTCTTTTTCCCTATGTGCCTGCATCTCGGCTTAAGACAAATGCTTGATAGGAGTGGTTCTATGAGTTAGAGGGATTGGATGTATTTGGGGAACCATATTTCTGAATGGAAAAAAAATGGATTTGGGGCATTGCTGAGCCCTAATCTTGTCCTCTGCCAACTTAGCCAACCCTAGGATTTCCATCATTTTGTTGGGACAAAACATTGTAATGTCAGATTGGATTGTATCCTTAAGACCATTGATTAAAAAACTCATGTAGAATGCATTAGAAAATCCTTCTGTGTGCTTGACTAAGTTCTCAAATTCTGTCTAATAGTCTCTCATAATGCCAGTTTGGCATAGTTTGGTGAGTGCTCCTATGAATTCATCAAAACCACTAGGGCCAAATTGATGCAAAAGGAGTTGGAAAAAATATGTCCATCGGGGCTCTTCATGATCCTTGATGTACCAAGAGAACCATTGAAGGGCTTCATGTTCCAAATGGAATGATGCAAGTCGGACTTTGGTGACATCAAAAGTGTTATGCATATTAAAGTATTGTTCTTCCTTGTGTATCCATCCACTTGGATCATCACTATTGAAGCAAGGGAATTCAATATTTGGCTCACAAATGTTGATGTATATGTAACTTCAGAATGTATTCTTTTATGTATCTTATGTATTGTAACCCGATGTTTATTTTGGGATGTTTCTATTATGTATTTGAGTCATGTGGTCATACCCCGATGTTCCGATCGGGAGGATTAATAATGTAAATAAGTCATATCAATTCATTAGGTAAGTCCCCACAGTTTCGGGGCACTTGAGTTATTATACACTAATTAAGGTGTAGGCTCGAGTAGTAATTATTAAGTCGAGCCTATGTATGAAAATGTAATTCAAGTGAACCGACTAATATAAATAGAGAATGAGAGTCTCTCTATTTATCACTTGTGAATTACATCACTTTCTCTCTTAAGTGTGGCGCACCTTTGGAGAAGGAAATACTTTGGCTTGAAAGAAGACAGAAGGCTGCTGCTATGTTGGGAGGTCATCTTACTATTTTGGGTTTCACATCTTGTGGTGATACTATCTTAGAGGAAGTTGCGGGGTTTTCTCCATTTATGGTTTCCCCGATCAAAACTCTTTGTATCTCTTGTCTCATGTGATGTGCTTATATTATTGCTATGCTTGTTATTCTCTCAGTGAAAATATCCTAACATAATGCTAGCTTAAATGTTGAAAAACTAACATGGTATCAGAGCTAACCTGAGAATAAGACACTGTGCAGCTGCGAAGGCTAGGGCTTTCTTGTTTGTGGATCTTTCTCCACTAATTTTCAGCAAAAGTAAGGTGGAATTACTCTCCTCCCCACGGCGCATCTTTCCGTCGAAACATAATTCAATTCTGAGGTTTTTCAGTTTTGGACCTGTCACTGGGGTCAGAAATTAGGGCTTTTTGCAGAAGAGGAATTTTTTAGTGGGCCCAGGCCTAGATTGATCTCCTCCCCAAAATTGAAGTTAGGAACACATTTGAAGTCATTTGGGTGGACAGAACTCCGGGAAAGCAAAACCCTTGTTGCTCCTGAACCAGCTCTACAGGATTTCAGCTCAAGCTTCAGATTTGACATCTTGAACCTGGTAAGATCTAAAATCTTTTGTATTTCCATTTGAGGTTCTTATTAAGAGATGTCTCATCATACCAAGCTTGATGAAAAGCTTGAGGGGGCTGATAACTTCCGAGCTTGGAAGTATAGGATCTCCCTGGTCCTGGAAGAGAATGAAATAGACTCCTACATTCATGAGGAGGTTCCAGTTCCATAGGGAGATGAGGCAAAATCCTTACATAAGAAGAAGATGGTTATGGCAAAGAGAATCATTGCTGATTCTATCAAGGATCATCTCATCCCACAGGTGTCCTCTCTCAAGACACCTAAAGCTATGTTTGATGCCCTAACCAAATTGTTTGAAGGAAAGAACATCAATCGGAAGATGACCCTGAGAAACCAACTGAAGAAGGTGAAGATCTAGAATGCAGAAACTATCCAGTCATACTTCACAAGGGTTTCTCAAATCAAGGAACAATTAGAAGCTGTTGATGAAGAAGTGGAAAATGCAGATATTGTCATGACTACTTTGAATGGCCTCCCTAGGTCATGGGATGCTTTCATTCAAGGAATCTGTGCTAGAAAGAAGTTAGTCAAATTCAGCAGACTATGGGAAGAGTTCTCTCAAGAAGAAGCTCGAATAGCAGGTCGAGAAGAGAAGATGGGTAGTGAAGACCAAGCTCTCACAGTACGCTCCAAAGCTCACTCCAAGTCATCAAGAAGAAGGCTTCATCACTTCAAAGGTAAGTACTCTCACAAAGATAACCCTAAAAGAGATATGTCTAGGGTCATATGCTATACTTGTGATGAAGCAGGACACTATGCAAAAGATTTTCCTAACAAACAGAAGAAGATGAAGAAGAGCAGCAAAAGAAGACATCATGCCCATGCTGCAGAAGATGATGAACCATCCAGAAAAAGATCCAAATATGAAAGTGAATATTATTCAAGCGAGGATGAATATGTACTGATATCAGCTCTCACAAGTAACATTACTTATGGAAGTGATGATTGGCTCATAGACAGTGGTGCTTCCAAACATATGACGGGATTCAAGGAATCTTTTGTGATACTATCAGAACATGAATCACCTCACAAGGTGAAACTAGGAGATGACTACCAATATCCAATAAAAGGTAATGGAGAATATTCATACAAACTAGAATCTAGTAAGTCCCTAACAATGAAAGAAGTATTGTTTGTCCCAGGACTCAAGAAGAATCTTCTATCCATTTCAGCTTTGGATGCAAAAGGAATGCAGGTGGCATTTATAGATGGTAAAGTCATCATGTGGCCAAAAGGAAAGACTATCGATGATGCGATAGTAATTGGAGAACAAGAAGGAGGCTTGTACAAATTGAAGGGCCATCCAGAACAAGCCTTGATCCATGACTCAGTAGAGCCAAATGAACTTTGACATAGAAGACTTGCACATGTGCATTACAGAGCACTACCTATTGCAAGTAAAGCTGTCGAAGGTCTTCCAAAAATTCAAGCAAAACATGAAGGGGTCTGCAAAGGATGTGTGAAAGGAAAGAATACAAAGAAAACATTTCCAAGCAGCGAAAGCAAAGCCAAAGTTATTCTAGAAATAATCCACTCTGACGTATGCGGTCCTATGTCATCAAACTCACTAAGCGGGTATGCATACTATGTCTCTTTTATTGATGATTTTTCTAGAAAGACATGGATTTATTTTATGAAGAACAAAGATGAAGTATTCATCAAGTTCAAGGAATTTAAAGCCTTGATCGAGAACCATACTGAAAAGAAGATCAAGACCATTAGATCAGATAATGGTGGAGAATTCACTTCAAATGAATTCAAAGATCTATGTAAAGAATCAGGGATTAAGAGGGAGTTGTCAACTCCTTATAATCCACAACAGAATGGGGCTCCAGAACGGAAGAATAGAACTATCATGGAAGCTGCAAGAGCTATGCTTCATGATCAAGATCTACCTATGCATCCTTGGGCTGAAGCTGCTAGAACAACAGTGTATGTACAGAACCATACTCCACATAGAGTACTCAAGAACAAGACTCCTGAAGAAGTCTTCTCCGGTAAGAAACCAGAAGTCAGCCATCTCAAAATATTCAGCTGTCCAGTGTACATACATATTCCAAAAGAGAAGAGAACAAAATTAGATCCTTCAGGAAAGAAGGGTATATTTGTGGGATACTCTGAAAGCTCGAAGGCTTACAGAATCTACTTTCCAGGATACAAGAAGATTGACATCAGCAGGGATGTGACATTTGATGAAGGCACAGCTTACAACAAATCCAGAAAGAGACCTGTTGAAGAACCTGAAGAAATGGAAGCAGAAGCACCCAGGATCCGTGATACAATCATGAATGAAGAAGCTCAAGAAGAAGATCGAGAGTTCGAGGAACCACAAAGACCTATAGATCCAACTCTGGAGAAGAATCCTCATAAGAGGAAACCTGCTTGGGTACGTGAAATTATCCAAGGTGCGGAAAGATATGGGGCTCCAGAAGAGAATCTCAGAGAAAGAAAGAGAACCAGATCAAATTCCGGGTATGTAGCTTTACTATGTGATTTCATTGATAAAGAACCTTCCAGTTATGAAGAAGTGGCAGATTAGAAAGAATGGAAGGATGCGATGATCGAAGAATATCAATCGATCATGAAGAATGATGTTTGGGATGTTGTCCCAAGACCAAAAGGGAAATTAGTTGTTACTTCCAAATGGATCTACAAGATCAAGCATGCTGCGGATGGTAGCATTGAAAAGTATAAGGCAATATTTGTGGCTCGAGGATTCTCTCAGAAAGAGGGAGTAGATTATGAAGAGACTTTTGCACCTGTAGCTAGATACACTTCCATCAGATCAGTACTTGCTTTGGCTGCAGTGACGAAGTGGAAGATACACCAGATGGATGTCAAGACTGCTTTCTTGAATGGTGTAGTAGAAGAGGAAGTGTATGTAGAATAGCCAGTAGGTTTTGAGACACATGACAGAGAGTCCCATGTGTGCAGATTGAAGAAAGCCCTGTATGGTTTGAAACAGGCACCCAGGACCTGGTACGGAAGGATTGACAGCTTTCTATCTAGTTTGGGATTTACCAAAAGTAAAGCAAATTCCAAGCTTTACTACAAGGTTGAAGATGGAAATCTAGTGATGCTTCTACTGTATGTAGATGATCTATTTGTGACAGGTACAAATGGGTTGATTGCTGATACGAAGAGAAAGCTTGCTGCTGAGTTCGAGATGAAGGACTTAGGGATGATGCATTACTTTCTAGGTATGGAGGTGTGGCAGAGTACAGATGGAATCTTCCTTGGACAAGGGAAGTATGCAGTAGAGATCCTGAAGAGGTTCGGGATGATGGACTGCAAAGCTATGGCTACACCTATGGCATCGAACCTGAAGCTATTGACTAATGCTTCTTCAGAGACGGTTGATGCTACAATGTATCGTCAGATGATTGGGTCATTGATGTACTTGATGAACACGAGACCAGACATTTGCTTTGCTGTGAACACCTTGAGCCAATACTTGACAGATCCAAGAAGTGTTCACTTGATTGCTGCAAAGCATATTCTGAGGTACCTGAAGGGTACAATTGATTATGGGCTCAAGTACGAGGCGAATCACAAGATTAACCTGGAGGTTTATGTTGATTCAGATTGGGCAGGAAGTGCCATCGATAGGAATAGTACTTCGGGATGTTGCTTCAGTATGGGATCAGGTGTGATCTCTTTGGTTTAGCAGGAAGCAATCCTGTGTGGCACTGAGTATAGCTGAAGCAGAGTATGTCACAGCCTATTCAGCTAGTTGTGAGGCAGTATGGCTGCGGAAGCTACTGTCTGATATATTTGATCTCCAGTTGGATGCTACTTGTATACATTATGACAACCAGAGTTGCGTGAAGTTGTCAGAA
>LPNX011116959.1:4187-41858 GCA_001517045.1 Pseudotsuga menziesii | reverse complement strand
TATCACTATATCAGGGATATGGTGCAGAGAGGAGCAGTGAAGCTCCTGTATGTTGCGACGGAGGAACATATAGCTGATGTATTGACGAAGCCATTGGATAGGCTAAAGTTCGAGTACTTCAGAGAGAGACTTGGTGTTCTCTAGATCAAGGCTTCCTCCCAGAGACAGTGATGAGACCCATAGCCATTCTGACATGGTGAGAGGATTGGTTCCTTCCATGGTCAGATGTAAGGGTTGAGCCATTCTGTCATGGTGAGAGGATTCAGTTCCTTCCATGTCAGATATGAGTGCTGAGATGCATATCCATTCTGACGAGCAGGTCAGATGTAAGGGCTGAGCCATTCTGGTCATGGCTAAAGGATTAAGTTCCTCCCATGACAGATGTGAGTGCTGGCCATTCTGTCGAGTAGGACAGATGTAAGGGAAACTGCCACTCTCAGGGAGAGTGGAGGCGCCTGGTCCGTTACCAGGTAGCTCAGTCAGGGACTGGGGGCCATTCTGACGAGGGTGTAGGATTCAGTTCCTACCAGGTCAGATGTGAGTGCACAAATCTCTCATCATTATGAGTAGATATGGTTCTAGCCTGGATGAGAGTCTTTCATCATTGTGAGCGGATATGGTTCCAGCCTGGACGAAAGTGAGAAAATTTCTCATCATTGTGAGCGAATATGGTTCCATCCTGGATGAGAGTCTCCCATCATTGTGAGTGGATGTGGTTCCATCCTGGGTGAAAAGAACAGAGTTCTTTCATCATTGTGAGCGGATGTGGTTCCAGCCTGGATGGGATTGTGCCTTTCTGATGAGTAGGTCAGATATAAGTGCAGATCCATTTCACAGATGTTAATGATGTGATGTCCTATCATGCTGGTGAATGTGAGTGCTGGGCCTTTTTGATGGGATTATAGTTTACTACATGATCAGATGTGAGTGCTGGGCGTTCCTTTCTGACGAGCAGGTTAGATGTAAGTGCTGGGCGAAGACCTACATGAGAGTAGGCCTACAACCAGCATGAAAAAGGGCTGGCTCTATAGAAATTCCTATGACGAGATAGTACACACATGATGATGACCAGGGATGATACAGATCAAGCTATGATCCAGATCCAGTTATGATGACTCCGAGAGATTCAGATCGAGTGATGATCCAGATCCAGCAGAGGTGATCTATATTGAGTGATGATCCAGATCCAGTCCAGAGAGATGATCCAGATCGAGTGATGATCCAGATCCAGTCGAATGATGATGATCTAGATCGAGTGATGATCTAGATCCTGTGATGTTTCTCTATGATGATCCAGATCGAGAGATGATCCAGATCCAAATGACTTGAAGATGAAGATGACTTGAAGACGACATGATCCAGTTGATGCAGAGAAGAAGACCAGTGCTGAAAATTGTGTCGAAAGAATACCTTCCTAGTTAAGAGGGAGTGTTGATGTATATGTAACTTCGGAATGTATTCTTCTATGTATCTTATGTATTGTAACCCGATGTTTATTTCGGGATGTTTCTATTATGTATTTGATTCATGTGGTCATACCTCGATGTTCCGATCGGTAGGATTAATAATGTAAATAAGTCATAACAAGTCATTAGGTAAGTCCCCACAGTTTCGGGGCACTTAGTAATTATTAGGTCGAGCCTACATGTGAAAATGTAATTCAAGTGAACGGAATAATATAAATAGAGAGTGAGAGTCTCTCTATTTATCACTTGTGAATTACATCACTTGCTCTCTTAAGTGTGGCACACCTTTGGAGAAGGAAATACTTTGGCTTGACAGAAGACAGAAGGCTGCTGCTGTGTTGGGAGGTCATCTTACTATTTTGGGTTTCACATCTTGTGGTGATACTATCTTAGAGAAAGTTGTGGGGTTTTCCCCATTTATGGTTTCCCCGATCAAAACTCTTTGTGTCTCTTGTCTCATGTGATGTGCTTATGTTATTGCTGTGCTTGTTATTCTCTCAGTGAAAAGATCCTAACATAATGCTAGCTTAAATGTTGAAAAACTAACAACAAAAGTTGTTGGAAGTAGAGAACGTAGTGTTTGTAGAAGACTCACGTTGTTGCCAGTTGCTCATGGCTAAATACTGAAGATGGAGGTCGAGAAACATTTGATCCAAATATTCAAGTTTGGTCTTGAGAGTGACAAGTTCTTCTTCCATTTGTCTATTTGCTCCTATGCGGGTGACAACCATAAGCAAGATTTTTTTTTTGTTAATCGAAAATGGGTGGAAAAACAAAAACAAAGAGGGTTTTAGAAAAGGAAAATTTTGAGTGGGGAAAAACGTGAGTGGCTAACTAGGTTGTGGACACTTTTTGAGGGACAAGGAAACAAAAAATGTGAATTTCAGAAGCGAGGTGAAAGAAGGAGATGGAATTTTGAGCTTTGGTAAGTGGACTTGGGATAGGGTCCTCAATGAATGAAATATGTAGAATGGAATGAGAGGGATTACAGTGAATTTTCAAGGGAAACGAAGCTAAATCAAGGAATATATGGCTGAAAAACTTTTTTTTTTTTGAAGAAATGATCTGTGGCGGTGCTAGAAAGCTGTGCTTTATCAACTTGAATTGGAGTAAATGATCTGTGACAATTCTATAATTCTAAGTGTTATCAACTATAAGTAGATATGGACCCCAGGTATATTCATATTCCTAATGGCTCAAAGGTAGTTACTCAGCCACCAAGGCTGTCTCAGGCTTGAGTATTGGGGCAATACCGCTCACTTCATGGCGCAGCTAAAACTTCTAACTGCTTGGCAAAAAATGACAGCTCTTTGGTTTTCCTCATGGATGGGAATCTAGTCAATCTGGTGGGGTTTGTTTCCCTTTTCACTTGGCAGGTCCTCTTAATGGCTAGCTACTTTGGGGTTCCTCTGGTACTCCTCACAATGAGTTTTTGGGCTATGTCCAAGTACTTCCCACAGTTAAGCGAATATGGTTTATTCCCTGATCCGAATGAAAAATACCACCACAAGAAGAAGAACTACTACAATAATCACAGTGCCAGAAAAAATGTGGCAGAAATTCCACCCAATGCTTAAAAACCCATAATTGGAGCTAGGGTTTTAAGACAAAAACTTTTAAAATGAGCATAACACGATCTATTTTGCTTAGAATCGCTATTATAGCCTGTTTCTAGAACTAAAACAACCACTTTTCTTCTACTTAAAAACTTGGAATAGAAATCTGAGCATTCAGTCAAAATATTTTTGCTTTGCAATTTCCACGGTCGTCGCCGAAACTCTAAAAAATTACTGATTTTAAATCCGCGATCTCTCCACTTTTAGAACTCTAGATGAGATGATTTTTTTTGAAACTATGTATTTTTTAAAGAGGAATTCAAATATTCAACTTCTTTTTATTGAATATGCATATAAAGTTTCAAAAATGGATGTGAAAGTTGCCGCCCAATTCTGCCCCTTCTTTTTAAAAAAAAAAAAATTCCCACTTGTTCCAAGGAAAGTGCTTTGATACCAGATGTGGAGAACCTCCTACAATAAAAAATAAGAATGCTTGATATAACAGAAATTATGGATCATAGAAGATATTTTATTAATTGTGGGCCACTTCGAGGGGGCAACCTCCTTTGAGCAAGTTCAATACAAAATAACTCTTCGATGCTTTCATTAGCCTCAACACATAATTATATACTAAGTCTAATCTAAACAACTATCACCCCCCATGAATGTGGGATAATGCAACATAATAACTAGACAACTTAACAACTATTACTTACTCCCCATGAATGTGGGATAATACAACATACTGATGGGATGACTTACAAAGCATATGCGTCGGATAAAATATACTAACAAAATAAAGAGGAGGGTTAACATAGGTTATTAACATTTGGATTCTTATCTCTTTGTTTGAATGTTGGTGGATGTGCACGTTAAAGTCTTAGTGGTATCCCTAATGTTGTACTTTTTCCTAGGATAGGCCATTACCTCCCATTCCTATCACCTTAGCAAGTTGAGGCACGTCTCCTTGTAAGGGTGCCCTAGGGTTTCTCCTTAGTTTTTCTAGGCTACTTGTTTGAACTAAGAACCATTCCTCACTATGTTAGCCATCCTCCCTTGAAGCTCTAGGTTGGGTAGGGTTTCCCTTAGGTTTTCACACTTTTTCTCTTCTAAAAAACCTAGTTCTAGGGTTAGTTTAGGATTAGCTTTAGGTTAAATTTAGGTCTAAAAATTTTATAAAAATCTCATAAAATCAAATATTTGGTCAATTTAGGACCTCACAAATTTTTTCGCTCCTAATTTTGGGCCCTAATTTTTGGACCCTAGAATTGTGCACCCTAAAATTTCGTGTCCTAAAATTTCAGGCCCTCTTTTTTACTCAAGTGTACCTTCCCTTACACTTCATCCATTGAATCCTGTGAAATGAATTGAAAACATCAGTTAGAAGGTCACTATTTTGTTAAAATAAAAGGTGGAAAGGAAAAATAAAAAAGGCAGAAGACACAATATTTTGGTCAAGAAGAAGCTCATTTTATGTTTTTCGCAAACCTTAGATCAACATCCAAGGATGAATCCGACGGAGATTGACAGTGCAGAAGGATAAAGAGCAGAAAGAATAAGGTAGGGGTGGAAAGATCAAATTGAACCCTGAATAAGCTATGATCTCATTTTATGTCTTTTGCAGACCCCAAACCAATGGCCCAAAATGAATCTTGAGGTAAGATCTATGGTCCAGAAGAAATTTCACAGGTAAAATATAGGGAAGGATAAAAAATTGTTGCAGGTCAGGTGGAAATCCTCTGCCCGGTCATTTTCAACAAGAAGTCTTGATTCCTTGCTATCAAAACTCCCCAAGTGATCCACCATGTAATGTACCCATGCCCCATAATGCGAATTAATTAAAAAAAATTCTTCAATAACACTTGTTCTCCCTTCAAACAAAGGGCATGGACATTAAAAAAAGCTTCAACATTCATTCTCAAGCTTAGGAACCCCTATACATCACTGTAACAATTTCTCCTCCATTAACAGGTCCATTCTTTGCATAAAAACCTTCTTCTGCACTAAACATGTTCTTTCCACACTTCCACTTCCACCTTCCCGACATCAGAAATTGGGAATCAGAAACATAATGTGTGATGGGAAACATTTAACTACTCTTTTGCCTTCTCCCTTCCTCCTTTAGAACTCAAAAATTGAAACATAACGCTTGATGAAGTCCTTCAACCACAGTTTCGTCTTTCGCCTTCAGAGCTCAGAAGTTGGAAAACTAGCAAACGAAGGAATCGTTTAATGGCCTTTCGCCTTCCTCCCTTCTTCCTTCCACCTTTGAAACTCGGAAGTTAGAAACAACCTATCAACGGGCTTACTTCACCATATTCCACCTTCCACCTTCCTCCCTTCCGCCTTCCTCCTTCAGAACTCGAGAATCAGAAGACCAATTCTTTACCTTAACCTTTTTTTGGTTTTCCACCTTTTTCCTTCCTCCTTCTGTAGGTGGATCCTGGAAGTCGAAAATCTACCATTCTAATTCAATAAAACATATTTATCCCGCCTCTTGTATTCTGCCTTCCGTTGTGGATCCCGGGGTGTGGAAACACTTGGATCAGTTGCAAACTGACTCTTTAACTAGGATTTTCTAGATTCCAAGAACTAAAGAAAAATGCATTGAACATATAAGGAAAATGCAAAAATAAAATGAAGGGAAATATACACAACTAAACATCTACTTCATCATCATCAAGCATCCAATATGAACAAAGTGATTCATAGACAATTACATGGCATAATCAAGCATAACAGAGATACTCCTGCAACAATGAATCCTACTTCATTCATAGCAAGCATTGTTCCTTATCAATTCATCATATTCATTCATAAGAAACTTCAATGCATAAACATGAATAATAGAAAATACTTATCTTGATGATTACGTTGTCCCGTAACTAGCTAGGTGACTACAACGTTCCACCCAACCATAGGCCAGCATGTTCATTAATCTCTCAACACACTACCACCCCAGAGCTGGGAATGATTTCCACCAAGAAATAGGGACAATAGGCTTACACACAACCAAAACACATCGAAACACAGTCAAACCAACTTACAGTTGGGTTTCTCATACTATCCAAGGAAAGAAGCTAAAACACAACAGGACACAATGAAACCAACTAACAGTTGGGCTTATCAGGATTCGAAGGAAATGTAAAGGTATAATTGCTAGGCTAGTGAGCTCAACCCTAGAGCTAAAGATACCTACACATATTTGTCTTAGACTCTACAACTCCTACACCACCCAACACAAGGAAGTATTCCTTTCACTGCTACACAATCCCTCAGGCCATAACTTCCCTTCTAGTGTTCTTTGGAGTGTGAAGGATAGATTTACCAATCCCTATTGATCTGTCTGTGAGGTTCCTCTCTTTACTAGGATTATCAACCAATTCTGGCCCTCCTCCAATCCTAAGTCTTTAAACCAAAAAAATGATGCACAACACAACAATCCTCAAAGAAAACACAACACACAGGATTCACTTTGTAATGTAGAGAAAATCACTGCAAAACCACTCATCCACAATTCAGGATGGTCGAATCACCACGCTGCTAGTCTCCAGAGAAAAAATGAACAATCCATGAAGGATCGAATGATATAATAATTAACAATCATGAACAGAGAACACAACTCCCTCTAGCTGGCTATACCAGCAACACAAATGAACCCAATGTTTAGCGTGACTCAAGGATGAGGGAACGGGCATGCATTCCTATGTGGGTTTACTTGTTGTAGAAGCATGAAGGCACGCCCCTAAGATGTATACCTACAGACTTACATGATTTATCAATCAAGCCATCAAACTACCATGCCTTATTCTTCCCAAGGAATTAACTTCCTCACCAACTTCTAGAAGAACATTTAGGATGGAGGACAAAAAGGGTAGTTAAGGATTCGTGGGTTACCCCATTGACATCAGTTCACACCCTATTGGGTCAGGATTTTGACTAACTCCCCACCCTATCCATTGTGGAACCATTCCTCCTTCTCTTTAACGTTTGGATTCCCATATCTAGTTGTGGTATTATATTAATTTGTACATTTACATGATACATCAAAATATATATATTGTGCTTGAGTTAGCACTAAAACCATAGGTATCAGCTTTGATCACCTATCCACAACCATCAATAAATGGCATGGCCTTGGCCTTGAGCTCCCCACCATGATTTCATACATAATTTACACCATGTGCAATTAAATACCATGGGGTCAAAACTGGGGTATTACATACCATGCGCATTTCAGCATTCTTTTCTATTTGCTTTATGATCATGGTGAATCTGCCAGATAATCATTTTGTTAAGATTTTCATTTCCATACTGTGACTGTTTTGGCTCTGTTTTGAGGTTGGTTAGCCTATGAAGCTATAAATATACCCTCAATAGAGGAAGATAAGGTTGGAACTCGTGAGAATTTTGTGTTTGCATTTTGTGATCTATTGCTAATAAAATTACAGAGTCGAATTTTGGTTTTGTTACTGCATAGATTACTGTGTATTTCATAGTTACAGTCTGTTATTTCCTTTCCAATGCTCCTATGACATAAACCTTTTTTTTCCTTACCACCTCGTCCTTCATCGACTGATATACCATATTTGTGCACTATCACATCCCGCAGAGTTTCGACCTACTCAAAACCTCACTCGCCACCCCAACCACAATCCTCGGGGAATTATTGGGGTTCATTCCATGTCCACACGATTCCCTTCCTTTTACCACCATCTGACATTGTGAAAAATATTGTCATGGCTACTCTCAACTTTCCTGGGTTCACTTTGGGTATTCCTTTGTGGTACCTCGATCCACCCAACCCTGCCCCAACCCCACAATTTGTGTTGACTCCCATCCAACCTATTGAGACAATCTCACACCCACCTCATGCTCCACCAAAGACTACTCTTATCTCTACTCCTTCCCCTCCTCCTCCAAAGAAGGCTAGGGGAAATACGATCAAAGAGATGACCGAACTGCATTTGACTGCTATATGTGCTATGTGAGATGTCCAAGGCCAAGCGAGACAAAATTTTCCTGATTTACCTCTCCCTCTCACCCATGCCTAAGTAGTCAATCTCCCAGATCCGTTAGTGGTTAACACTAGTACAAAATGAGAAATTAATGACTAAAAAAATGACTAAAATCAGGCTATAAATGAGTATTTTTGATTCGGCAACTAATAGTAGCTAATTTCCACTATCTTATAATTAGTCGTATTTCACTTTGTCATTAATATCTTGACTTATTAGTCAGTGATTTAGTCATTGATAGTCAATGATTTAGTTATTGATTTAGTCATGGATTTAGTCACTAATTGCAACAATTAATGACCAAATATACGACTAAATAAACTACTAGATGATAACATATTAATGACTAAGCTAAATACGACTAAGATACAAGAAATTAGCTACTAATAGTCATATATATGTGAATTTAGTCATTTTTGTAGTCACAAATTTATGATAGGGCATGGAGGAATCGAACCACCAACCTCTTGCCAATAATTAGGTAGGTGCTCTACCATTGAGCTAGCACCCTTTAATAAGTTTTTATTGCTTGAAAATGATTATATTCAAACAAATTTATGATAGATAGAAATCTGAAAATTGCATAATTATTACTATTACAACTTACTAGTAACTAGTATTTATGATAAACTAATTCTTGAGAGCTATGTACAATTTTCCCTATTTGGCATAGTAAACAAGTTCCAAGAATATACAAAAGTATAGATACACTATAAATGAATAACTTCTCAGCTAAATAAACGACAATAATTTGTTTCAAACCAAGTGTAAATACAACAATATTCTGACCTATAGATCATTGTGGCTGATAGTTGCTAGTAAACAATGGAATTCATCCCCTTTTGGCATCTTCAAATTCCCACCACTGTATCCAATCTGTTGTAGCCTATTGTGGAAGGCGACTGAGGAAATTTGCAGAGCCTTCTTAGGTGCTACATTCACAGGGAGGCAAGTTTATACTTTTAGTCCAACATACAAAAATTAAGAGTCTAGGAGAAATATACAACACTTGCAACCAATATTCATGTCAAACCTACAGCTTGAACTCTAGATTTTATGTTCGTTTGGTTCTATTTTGGTAGCTACAACCCATAAGAATATTAGGTTCCTCCAAATGGCCAAGGAATTCTAAGGGTGACTATAGAAAATATTCAGAAGATATATAATAAGAATTGAACTAAGAAGCAAATACACAAGCTATTCAAATATTCTCAAGTCGTTTGTTTCACAAATCCTAAATATTTGATTTAAATTTTATGTTATTAATCACCTTCTTTCCCAAACGTTGAACTTGCACCCAATGTTTTGCACCTTCCTTCTATTTTGTTTAACAATTGATCCTCCATTTATTAAACCAACTGATCTTGTTGGTATTGGATCATTTTACATTGACATTGCAACTGTGCTTACATGTCCTTGTGAATTATTAAATGTAACTTTAAAACATATTTTCCTTGCTCTCCCCACTCCCATTTTCAGAAAATACCATGTCCCTCTGGTGCTGGACCTTGCTCAACATGAAACTTAATATAACCCTAAATTTACAGAGAATCATAGTTGATTTGAAGCAACATTTATTCTACTGTGACATGTCATCCATAGTACTGGTTATGTAGAGTAATTTTCTTACTCTTTTGCATCCTTGAAGACATACCGTTTGTAGATATAAATTGGTAAAACTAAGCTAAAATATACCTCCTAACATAGACTCAGATCTATTGTAAAAGTATTGAAACAACCAAGAAAATATAAGAAATGTTCTAGAATTGTCATGCTTATCATCATGAAGACAAATTAGTTAATCCACCTAGAATAACAAAATAACTACCATTGATATTAAGATATGTACCATTAAAAAGGAACTCTCAAAAAGCACATGCAATTTTAGGGGTATCATGCAACTTAAGCTTTCTGCCTCATTTTAAATGTGGTTAGCCTATTTTACCAATGCTAGAGGTTGTTGACTTGATAAAAGATCAAGTGGATGGGTTTAGATCCACTAGTGGCACCAACCACTAGAACTAATCTCGCTTGAGGATTCAAGTAGAGGCTAGATGAGGATGCATATAGGGCTACTAATGATGAGGATACCATTATAGGGGAGGATTTTGTTGATGTGTAGTTATTTGTTGTAGATGTTATTTGGATATTGGAGGAAATTTAGGACCTTTATTTTTACACATTTTGTTTCAAATATGTATCAAACTTGTGTGATTTTATTATATTCACCCTTATATGATCATGAGATATACATGATCAAACTTTGTGTATTTGGTGTCTAATGGTTTGGATATATATATATATATATATATATATGGAGGAAGAACTTGAGTGGTTACATAAGGATCATGAGAATTAGAGGATAACTTACAATTGTAAGGGGGTAGGAACAATTATTCATACCTCCAAAAAGCAAGCGTGAATCCTTCATACTACCAAACAAGTTCATCTCTAGATATCGCAAGAGATTTTAAAGTTTGCATTGCATTTGCAGAAAATCCACTTTCTTCAATTAGCTAAGAAGATGAAAATACATGTTATTACTTATCAACCACTTTGAGTACACAAAATACACATAAATATTCCATCCATAAAATAAATGGTATAAATCAATATGATATTAGTAATGCTTCCCTAAATTCAACATTTGATGCAACTATAACAAGATCATATAATGTCAACACAGTTAGTCATATATAGTTAGTTTAATTTCTATTTGATGTTCCCTCATACACAATAGAAACCATGATTTGCATATTGTTCTATTAGAAAGACTTAAGAAATGATTCCCTAACTGTAAGAAACTTCTCTTTCAAATGTCCACAAAAGTCACACATATGCCCTCTATTACCCCTCATTGCATGTTTCAATTTCAGGGTCTACCCAGTAAAATCAGGATTAGGACGTCTACTTCATTTTCACTGGATCTATGAGTTTAAAATTTGAATATTTTACAAATTCCAAAACATTTGTGGTCATGATCACATATCAAAGCAAAGATTCGTTTCGTTATATGGATAAGAGATCAACACTGGAATTATAAGAGTATGCACATGTTTTAATAGAAGCACCTAAAATAGATTATTGTAAAAGACCCTCCATCCTAGGATGGAAAAAAATTGACCTGATTTCACAGCGGTCTTCCCCATCATATTTCGTTCAACTTTATGGATGCATTTAGGAAGAAGCCTGACAGCCTCATTCTCCTGAAACTTAACCAGACAAGCTTCACACTCCATTCTACCTATGAGCTTCTATGAATCGACACAGATGAATGGATATGATCCTAGGATTCTTAGTGAGTACCCTATTAAAGAAGTTGGGCTCATTCTTGAACTGGGTTTCTGTGTTTCCATCCTCATCGCGAAGCTTGACCTAGTATGAGAGAGCTAGTGCAAATGCTTGTTGGAGATAAACCACCTCTTGTGCTGCCTTCTGAACTTCCTTCGCTAGAC
The DNA here is from genome assembly GCA_001517045.1 of Pseudotsuga menziesii. Classification (NCBI taxonomy): domain Eukaryota; kingdom Viridiplantae; phylum Streptophyta; class Pinopsida; order Pinales; family Pinaceae; genus Pseudotsuga; species Pseudotsuga menziesii. The sequence goes on along the minus strand of LPNX011116959.1, from coordinate 30,363 downwards.
ACTTCTACAACAAGTAAACATTTTGATGATTTCATTGTTTAGTTTTCTTCATACAATTAATTTTTTTCTAATACTATCTCACATGCTATTAGAAGCTCATATGGGAAGCAATCCTTCACACCCGATGGAGCATTACCATTCTCACTGCCAGCAGTTAGAGATTGAAAAGTCTGTAACTAATACAAGTGATCGAATGACTGGTCTTGGAAAAAGAGACTTATTTTGGACTGTTGGTACATTATCTCTAATTTCTTCTTATTTATTGGGATGGCTAATGATGAGTTACTTCCTTCTCACAAAATCTTAGAGCTGGACCTTCCAGATATACAGAGCTTGGAGTTTACTAAGCATAGATCAAAAAGAAGGAATTTAACGGATTTGCAGTGTGTAATTACTAATCTTAGACAAATTGTGTGCAATATTACTGATCTTCAAAGTGTGTTTGATGCAACACACTAATGGAAATTCTATTTGTGATTTTTCATCATATGACACAGTTTTTCATCTCGACAAATGGCTTGATTGCAAGATTGTTAGAGACAATAGATAATGTAAATTTAGAGGTGAATTTTTTCTGTTTTGTTTGAATTACACTTTGAAAAAAAAGTGTGTTCTGGTGTAAAAATTTATTTTGTCAAAAAAGTCCTCGCACCCATGAAGATGAAAATTATCTTAGAAAAACTGAAGTTGTTACATAAAAATACTCTGAAGGGGTCCAGTTGCAAGAAGAAACTACTAGCTTCAAAACCGGTAGATAGTACAAGATTGGTGACAGAGACTTGTTTATTATTGATATTATTATCCTCATATTAGTGACCATGAATGCATTAATAATATTATTCATCAGGTATATTGCAAGCCACCCCTTTCTAGAAAATGTGTAGAACTCTGCCCACCAAACTTATTTACTTGTAACTTTGAATGAGACCTTAGTTTCTGATGATATTATTATTATTATAGTCTAAAACACAGCAGCAATGAATATATAGTTTTCAAGTTGGAAAAATTTTAGTATATGGCTGTTCACTACCAAAAACCATCATCAATTTAATAGGAAATAAGATGTGATAAAATTGCATGTCTAAAGTAACCTCCTCAGAGAGTTTGTCTGCAGTTGTTTACCTGTATTATATCATGTATATGGATTTTTTTTTGTCTTGCGATTTTTGTTTGTCCTGACCTTTTGTTGATATATATATATATATATATATATATATATATATATATTATATTCTTCCAAATAAAAACAACTGTATTTTTCTTTAAAGTAGAAAGAAAATTACATTCTTTAGGTGCACATTGCACTGTAACATAATGTCCAGGTTACGAAATATGCCCAGGACAAAAGTAAAATAACAAATTTACATGTAAGGTGATATTTGATTATCCTCAACACTTATTCACAAGTCTTAGAGCATCCAGCAAAAATTAAGTACATAGTAGTACTAAAATGTCTGGCTTGTTCCTTAAACATAGAAATAGTGAATATAGAGTCCTCCAAGATAAAAAAAAAAAACCTTCAATATCTGGTTGTTCACTACAGAAAACCATCATCATCAATTTATCAAGAAATAAGATGTGATATGTTATTACATGTTCAAAGTGCTTATTGTAGAGGTACCCTCTACAACTTCTTGAATGTGAAGTATTCCAAGCCCCCGATCAAGCCCCTCACCGAAGAGCTTGTCTGCAATTGTGGTTAGCTTCCCTACATATGTGTAGGTAAGATATTTTTGTGAACTACAGAGATATAGATTTGACATGTTCTTCAAGTGTCAGGTGAGATATTTCATTGATGCTTTGATCATTGGTCATCCACTTGATGAATAAAGAATCCATTAATACCTGAAGATATGTAATTTTCAGATGATGGGCTAGTCTAAACAGAGCTCGAGGTGCAAGAAGCTCATCTTAGTTTTTTGTACCCTAACTTGCATTAGCAATTAAATGAAAATAGTGTTGTTTCTGTAGGAAGAGGATGCCTCCAATACGACATATTATCATCCCTTTGGCATGCTCCATTGAAAAAGGCCCAAGTAAATGTCTTGTCCACATTCAACTTCCCAATTATCTGTGGCTTAGCTGTATTTTCATGTGAACAATAGAACTAGGCAGTAAAAATAAGATGGGATGATACCTGAGAAGGGGGAGGATGTCTTCCTTCAAATTGACTAAAGTTGTGCATCAGTCAAATGCTCCAAATTGAGATATAGAGAATAGCTTGAAATTCCATAGATTGGGGCATTATTGTGTCAATCCAGTTGTAGACATCCTTATAACATTGAACAGAATAACAACAAGAAGTAAACAGATGAGTAACATCTTTGCTCTCCATTTTGCACAAATAGTATAGAATTGGACGATATTTTTGTTTCTCTTCCAAATAATCCCATGTTGGAACCTTTTACAGAAGATTGAGGCACATAAATACCTTAGGTTTTTTAGGGGCTCAAATCTTCCAGATCAGTGACCACCATTAGAACGCAGCTTGATCCTCTATGGCCATCATCACCTATTACCTAATAACCTAGCTTTAGAGAGTATTGACTGCCATTGGACTTATTCTATAATTGTTTATCAGACTCTTCATGCAATCTAATATGACCCTTCTTTAGCTCAGTGATAAACTAGACCAGATGTCAACATACATTTCCTCCAGACCTAATTGTTTAGCACTTAACCACCCTTGATGCCATATTTTGAATCGACCTTTATCTACCAGTTGATTCAAAGTATATATATACCTTATTGATACATGTAGTGAACTATTGCTTACGGGATAATATATTGTTGTTCCATCCCATTATTGCATCCAAACTTGCCTTCACATGTGACACATCCTAGACCTACCAAAGTAGGTGACTGCCAATGATTAGAATTGCCAATGCTCAAGGCTTTCCAATTATTTGAGGCATGTTTGTGAATATTGATAGGGTTGTGGATCCAATATAGGAATTTTAGGTTCCAAGTACTTCTGAACCTAAATTCCCTTCCATAGACCCTCCTTGGATATCAAGTTCTAAATTTTTTAGCTGTCAGTGCATGTGACCAAAAGTCAATAACTGCTTTTGATCCCAACCACCCTCATTCTTTGGTTTTGAGATCAGTTTCCATCTTGCTAATGGAAACTACTATTGTCATATTTGCCTCTCCAAATAAAATCAAAACAAATATTTCTAGTGTTTTCCAAACCACCTTGAAGAATGTGGGCTAGGAAGAACCAACACACTGGGATTACTTCTAAAACATATTTGACAAGATTCAACTTTCACCCCCTAGACAACCATCTATGAAACCAAAAGTGGATTCTTATTTCTATTTTGTTCACCAACCATCCCTAATATTTTATACCATAACCATTTGGTTTTAATATAAATCTATCTATTTTAGACCATCCTGTAGGATCCATAGATCTGAATTGGAATAGATGGATCAACCTTTTAGACATGTTCTCACTAATGTAGCTAAAATTGATAGAATATTTCTCCAGGTTGATCTCATACTTGATGTTGTGTATTAAAGATGTAAAATTTTGCAAAACCTCTTTGCCTCTTCAAGAGTTCCATTAACAAATAGTAGACCATCATTTGTCATGGAATTGTTATTGCCCCATTATAGTATTCAATGCTGCTCTTATCCATTTCAATCAAGATTCAACATTTGAATTGATTCAATGCAAAAATCTACCTCTGGATTGACTCCCACTCCAAAATTCTCAGGGTTTCTATGCAGATCTGATGTGGGGAGTCACTTTGTATCTCTTATCCAAAATTTTGTTTTGTGCATAATATTAAAATAACCCTCTGACAAAGAGGGTCATAAACCATTGGATCATGAACATGAACCTCCCTAGAGCAATTAGACCCCCTATATGCAAACACCTTTTGTTTCTCCAAGGGACCCTCGCAATAGTCCACTAGTTGAACATCCTCTGGTTCTATCCCTAGGGTCTATGTAGATGATATTTTTCATCAACAACACACACACACACACACACACACACACACATATATATATATCATCCTCTGCTTCTATCCCTAGGGTTTCAGTAGATGACATTTTTCATCACCATATATATATATATATATATATATCATCCTCTTCTTCTATCCCTAGGTCTTTTGTATATGAAATTTTTCATCACCATATATATATATATCATTGTTGAAAAGAAGGGAAAAAGTATAAGGACAGAAATAGGGGAAGTTAGTTTGGTTCTAAGAAGTCACTAGATTTGTGTTAGAAACATATTTAGTCAATACACTTTAATGAGCTAACAACTATATGGGAAAGGGTTGTACTTGTCTTTAGGGAATACACAGGTGAGCTAAATAGGCTTTCACCATTCACCATTTTTCCCAATATTAGGTTAGATTTTCTTAAGAGGGGATATTTGGAACATGGCCTAGGCCACTTGGTCTTTAATTTTGAGTTTTCAGAAGTGGCAATTGAAGGACTCATGAGCCACAATGAGAATGTGGATTCCTAATAAGCATGTAGTCCATCAATTTAATTAATCCATTTGACCAGTGAGTATGTCTAAATCTTGTGAAATTAACGGTCTTTGTTAATGTTGATTCCCAGTTAGATTTAGTAAGCTTAAAATAAGTTTACTTTGTTGAAAACCATTTAGAATTGAAACTCTTCAACCTTTAGCAGATTACTCCATCATCCAATGGTTGCAATCATTAAACTAAGTTACTTGACCAGTGAATATGTCTAAACCCTGAGAAAATTAAAGGTGCATGTAAATGTTTGTAGCCAGATTTAGTAAGTTCCCCAAAAGTCTACTTTGTCAAAATACCTTTAGAACTAGAACTATTCCAAATTTGGTGGATTATTCCATCACCCTTAGTTGTATTTTTAACATGTCACACTTCTGTAGGACACCTAATTGGTATTTTATGAAATGATTAATGACCATCAGTTTCTCTACAAAGAAAACTTTCTTTCTCTAGTTTAGATGGAAGAGATTGGTCTTTATAAAATTTATTGTTGTAGTATGTGATGAAGCCATGCTATTTGGAGTTTCTGAGGCTAAGGAAGCATGTGTATCTCTAGGATGGCCTTTTGAATAAGTTGAAGGGAAAATAAGAGGAAGGAGTGGGTTTCCTTATTTTTTGGGACAACAGTTTCTCTCACAATAAAAATCACTTCCCTATAGCTAAAGTCATATAGTGTGTATCTCCTGACCTTGTTCTATCTGATGTGAAAAATGTTGTTAATGAGATGGGTTCATGAGAAGGCTAATGCCTTGAACTCTCGTAGGACCATTAGATAATATTGAAGTTTGATCAACTAGATGATAGTTCTTTAACAACATGTTGGGATGTTTGAATTTGGGCAAGGCCACAAGCTCATAAAATGTATAGAGTTCCATGTGTGATGTATGTTGTATACATAGTTTTAAAAATTGGAATTGCACTTGGAATTGGTTGAGGGTCAACTTTGAATTGGAATTGGAATCCATAATGAATCAATCATAAATCGGTTTACTAAAAAAATACATAAATGAGCTACCCATGTTTAAAGAAAAACAACATTTTCAAGAATATTACCCACGATTCCAAAGCATCCAAAGCATTCGAGACAATATATCCAAAGTCTTATCATGTATATACCATATAAAAGGAATTATATCAAAATGTAACACCTCATTTTTGACCCCGTTGCATTAAATGTACATGATGTATATATTGTAAAGATCATGGTGCAGAGCTAAAGGCCAAGGCCCCACCATTGATTGGTTATGCTATGTTTCGGATTTAAATTGTCACCGATGGTATATCGGGGCATGCGACATACATATATTAAGTTTTTCATCATGTAAATATGCATCTTTAATTAAAATGAACCTAACCAACTACGATTGCGGCAACTAAATTGAGAACGGGCATGATTTTCACAAGGATAAGGGTGGGGGAATGTCAAACCTTGGCCAATGGGAAAAAAATCCATGTGTCATCTTTCCTTGTTTTACACAACCACCACCATTAAAAATGACTGCTGTTAGTTGGGGCAGTTATTGCTGGGAGTGGAGTGTGGCAGTCCTTTCATTCCTTTCCCACATGCACACTCCACCAACAAACTGAACCTCATGATGGGTAGAGGAATGACAGCACCTCTCATTCCATTCTCTCCACCATTGCGGATTCTCACCATTTTTTGTTCATCCATGCACATAGGCGTAGCTGTTCATCCTCACCCAGGGACCATTTACTGTTCATTATTCTCACGCACAGGATTTTTTTCCCTGGTTTTACCCATGCAGTTTTCCTCTACGGATTTTGTGGATGGTGTGGGTGGATATGTTCCTCACAGACTGATTGTGGGTTTGCAGTGGTTTCCCTTACATTGTTTTTACTGTGGTCTTCTTTACATGTTGGGGATGGGAGTCTATTCATTTTCACGCACGGGAATCTACTCTATTTGATCTCATGCAGCTAGGAGGGGAGCCGCTTATTGGTTGTCATTCACGTTTTTCCACAGAGTGGAATTAGGTGTATTTTCCCTCTGTATTTTGGGGTCTGGTGTAAGTTTCCCTCTCGCATAGGTTGAGAGTATGTATCTTCTTCCCCAGTGCAGCATGTGTAAGTCTTTTCTTCTTGCTTAATTGTCCAAGACGGACTATTGTTTTCCCCATGTTGTAATTTGTGTTTATTGATACGTTTTGGGGACTGTTGCAATTTCTTGAGAGTCGTTTTGGCCACTATAGGGCCAAGAACAACTCAAGAATCATTTTCTGTGTTTAAGTTGTAACAGTTGATTAGTTGCATGCGTGCAATGGTTGGTCTTCGGACTGTGTTGGGAGTAGGGATGGGGGCTTGGTTTTCTTGATAAACTTGGTGTTTGGAAGCCACACAGACAGAGCTAGAGGGCTGGCTTTCTTCTCCACAACCCCTAAATAGCACTGGAAGGGAAGGCAGGGCCTAAGGGACTCTGTAGCAGAGAAGGGACTAATTCCTTGTGTTGAGTGTGTGTGGGTGTCTTAGAATTCAGGCTAGTTCTGGTGTAGGTGTCCCTACCTTTGTAATGAGCTCACCAGCTTAGCATTTAGCCTTTCCCAACTCCTTGATGGTCTGATAAACCCAACTGTGTTGTCTTGGCTTTGTTTTGTGTATCCTTTGCTATGTGTAAGCTTGCTTGTTCCCTATTCCTTGGAGAACCATGCCCAGTTTGGGGGTGGCTACGTTGGTGAGAGATTAAGGAGCATGATGGCCTATGGTTGGGTGGAACGTTGCAGCGACATAGCTGGTTGCAGAACGAGTTCTTATAAGATAAATAACCTTGTCTACTTTACTTTAGCAACCTTATTTACTGTTAATGAATGTGATGAACATGTTGAATGAATGCTTGTATGAATGTATGTTGCTTCCGCTATGTATGATAAGTAGTTGCATCCATGTATGTTTTACTTCAATGCATTCTATTTCAGCATTTTTATGAATTCACATGTTCACGGGGCTGGTAGCCCGGATGGTTAACGCCATGGTAGCGTCCTCTTCGCTGGTCAAAGGGTTGAAGACGTGACACAAAATGGCACAAAATGTATTGTGCAATACATATCTAGAAGGCTGAGACTGGAACAAAATAAATAATTTATAGCCTATAGGCTCTTTCACAAGTCACAATCTACCACTCTCCCACACTATAGTGACTACACTACAACAACTCACTGTTCAACACTTCCGCATTCTGCCTTCTGCTGCGGATCTCAATGTGTGGAAAAACTTGGATCAACTACAAAATGAATTTTTAACCAGGATTTTCTAGACTCCAAGGACCAAAAAAAATGCATTGAACATATAAGGAAAATGTAGAAGTAAAATGAAAGGAAATATACACATACTTTTTCATCATCAAGCATCCAACATGAATATAGTGATTCATAGACAATTACCATGGCATAATCAAGCATAACAGAGATACTCCTGCAATAGTGAATCCTACTTCATTCATAGCAAGCATTCTTCCTTATCAATTCATCATATTCATTCATAAGCAACTTCAATGCATAAACACGAATAATAGAAAATACTTATCTTGATGATTAAGTTGTCATGTAACTAGCTAGGTGACTGCAATGTTCCACCCAACCATAGGCCAGTGTGTTCATTAATCTCACAACACACTGGCACCCCCGAGTTGGGTATGATTTCCACTAGGAACTAGGGACAACAGGCTTACACACAACCAAGACACATCAAAATAGAATCAAACCAACTTATAGTTCAATTTCTCATACTATCCAAGGAAAGAATCCAAAACATAACAAGACATAATGAAACCAACAAACAGTTGGGCTTATTAGGATTCTAAGGAAATGGAAAGGTAGAATTTCTGGGCTAGTGAGCTCAACCCCAGAGATAAGGACACCTACACCAGATTTGGCTTGGCCTCTACAACTCCTACACCACCCAACACAAGGAAGTATTCCTTTCACTACTACACAATCCCTCAGGACATACCTTTCGTTCTAGTGTTCTCATGAGTGTGAAGGACAGATTTACCAATCCCTATTAATCTACCTGTGAGGTTCCTCTCTTTACTAGTCTTATCAACTAATTCTGGCCTTCCTCCACTCCTAATTATTCAAACCAAAACAATGATGCACAACACAACAATCCTCCAAGAAAAAACAACACACATTCTTCAATTTGTAACGTATAGAAAATCATTGCAAAACCACTCGTCGACAATTCAGGATGGTCGAACCACGATGGTGATACTATACAGAGAAAAAATTAATGATACAGGAGTGATCGAATGATAGAATAATTAATAACCATGAACAGAAAAAAACGACTCCCTCTAGCTAGCTCTACAAACAGCATGAATGAACCCAACGTTTAGCATGACTCAAGGATGATGGAACGGGCATGCTTTCCTACACGGTTTTACTTACTGCAGAAGCAAGAAGGCACCCCCCTAAGCTGTAGACCTACAGACTTATAGGCTTTCTTAGTCAGGCCATTAGACTGCCATGCCTTATTCTTCTTGAGGAATTAACTGCCTCACCAACATCTGGAAGAACTTGATGATTGAGGACAGAGGACAAAAAGGGTAGTTGAGGATTCATGGGTTTCCCCATTGACATCAGGTCACACCCTATTGGCTCAGGAATTTGGCTAACTCCCCACCCTATCCCTTGTGGAATCATTCCCACATCTCTTTAACATTTTCAGTCCCATAGCTAGCTATGGTATTATATTAATTTGCACATTTACATGATACATCAAAATATATATACTATGCTTGAGTTAGCACTTAAAACATAGGTATCAACCTTGATCACCTGTCCACAACCATCAATCAATGGCATGGCCTTGGCCTTGAGCTCCCTGCCATGATTTTCATACAAAATTTACACCATGTACAATTAAATACCATGGGGTCAAAACTAGGGTATTACATACCATGCACGTTTCAACATTCTTTTCTATTTGGTTTATGATCATGGTGAATCTTCTAGATAGGCATTTTGTTAAGATTTTAATTTCCATACTGAAACTTTTTTGGCTCTGTTTCGAGGTTGGTTAGCCTATGAAGCTATAAATATACCCTCAATAGAGGAAGACACGGTTGGAACTCATGAGAATTTTGTGTTTGCATTTTGTGATCTATTGCTAATAAAATTGCAGAGCTAAATGTTGCTTTTGTTGATGCAAAGATTCTTGTGTATTTTGTAGTTACATTCTATTATTTCCTTTCCAATGCTCCGATGACATAAACTTTTTTGTCCTTACCACCTGCCCCTTGGTTGACTTGTTGCCACCTTTCACACACCTGGGGGGGGCGTGGGTGAAATATTCAAGCCACTCGGTGTGTCTGTGGGGGCAAGTCTCAAGTCAAGGCTATCACCTTGTTCTTGACTCCTCTGTTTAGGCTCAACTCCTAACGAAGCCAAGAGGGATAGACCCTATTAAGTTAGTAAGGAAAATTACTTTAGTATGATGGTGTTGAATTGAATAAGTTGTTTAGGAGTTTGAAATTAACCATTAACAACCATATATGAAAAGATGAAAAATGAGCACAAGTAAGCACAATGCTGACACACAATATATATATCGAAATATTTAATCAAATAACCAATGCCTTAAAATGGAGTCACAACATAATCGAATGTACTTGCATGTTCTTGGAGTGAATTTTTTGCAAATGTCTCTTGGTACATTTTAAGTTAATGTGAAAAATGAGTGGATTAAATTAGGCGAAAGGGGACTCCAAATATACCCGAGGGGTACTTGGAGTATGTCCAAAAATGAAACCTTCACGGCTACCCGCAATGAATATGTGGGTTTAATGGAGTCTCTGAGACTGTGTTCATAATACACCCAAGGATGTAATAAAGATTGGAAACTCGAGGATACTATCTAGGAGTTCCCATTTCCTTTGGGTATTTTTCCATCGTTGACGGTTTGATCGAGGCGTTTGATTTTTGCCTGATGGTGGTTAATTTGGGAAGGTGAAACCTAATTAATCTAGTCACTCATGTTTCTTTTGATGCATCTTTACTGATAGGATGAACCGTATCCAAAACGCAAAGCATACACACCAGAGTCTTTGTAATTGTTAGTAAATTTTAAATGGTGTGTTTTGATTAGAAAGAAAACCCTCGAGGAAACTCTTTCGGTCCAAGTGGACCTCAATCAGGGAATCAAGGAGGTGGTTGATTTTATAAATATTTTTTGCAGAAACTCATGACGAAGTAATGAAAAAGAAACAAACCACAAGTTTCTAATTAGTCCTACCACTCATCTCTTTCCCCTTTCGGGTCAATCAAGAAGTCGTGGGGTGAGTATTAAAGTTAATTTGACCTTGAAATATGTAATATATTATAAAATTAATGAAAGTATATTATTCTACATAAATGAAACTAATCTAGAGTCAAAACATAAGAAAACACAAAAAACGGAAAAAGGGCACGAATCCCCCCAGGGAGAATGGGGAATGGGCTCGAAAGAGCCTATTCTAAGAAATTTTTTATTATAAGTGGTTAAATTATCAGAAAAATTATATGATTCATCTTGTTTCTTATACAAAATGAAACCAATATCTTACAAAGTGCCAAAATTAAATATTACAGTCAAAACGAGAGACCCCTCGGGGGATTCGGATGGCCCGAAAGCCACTCTCAAACAACAGTTTCTCCTATTTATGTTATACCCACTAAAAAATAGATATATTATTAAAATTAAATATTCTCAAAATCACTTTGAAAGTACCTTTTGTTCAGCTTACTTTAAACCAAAAAATGCTAAGTTAAAACTAGTTAAAAAGGTAAAAAAGGAACCAAGGAAAGCAAGCTTTCCTTTGGATTTTGGATTGCCTTTAGGGAAGCCAATGTGATGTGCATTGATCGATAGATTTTATATTTTAAAATAGAAAACAAAAATCTAATGCATGCAAACTACAGATTCTCTTTAAAATGCCCTGCAAAAAGGATGATTTCCCTAAAAGTAGATCTAGAATGCTTATGAAACTTTTAGGGAGCAAGTTCTAGATTATGATCCTTGAGACAATAGATCTATGTTAATTTTTAATTCAATATAATATATCTAAATAATATCAAATATTGTAAACAAAGTAAGTAGGTAAAATTTTTATTTTAGAAGGAGGAAGAGATAGAAAGAGTGTTGGAAGCCTGGGAAAGTTAGGCTTTGGAGTCTGCTTTGGTGGAACACTGAGGGATTATGTCCTCAAAAATATACTAAATATGAGGGATATTAAAAATATCTCAACCCCTTCTACAAGTGAGATCACCTGTAACTTATAAATCCTTGCACAAAGAGATGGTTAAAACATGGGTGTTGTTGGAAAAGGACAATTAGAAAGCATGCAATTAAACTTAAAATACATGCAACTCCAAGAGATATGAAAAAAACAAATAGTAAGAGCATAAATAAAACTAGAATGATCTCTTACCCCAACGAGAGGGAGCTCTCCTTTAATGCCGCTAATTAACCAGCAAAATCAAAGACCAATAATACAGATTATACCTCATAAGCACTTGACAATCACCATCCACACATGAAAAGCATTACACCATAGATATTTCCTCCAAAGCTTTATTTATTCCAAAATAGTAAAAAATACAATAAAAACAACTTTTCAATCCAACTCTAACTAGCTTGGAAGAGGAAAACCAAGCTTTATTTATAACAAAAATTGAAAATGTAACCCTGGGGGTCGTAATTCCCAAGGAGAGAGAGACTGCAGCTGTATGTGGAGTCAATCTGAGCCTGATCTAAGTCTCACTGAATCTGATCTAAGTCTCACTGAGTGCAACTTTCAATCGCAGAGCTGATTGGACTGACACCTCAACCTATTAACTGAAACATCCACCAAAACTCATCCAGAAGGGTCCACACATGTGGAGGAGAGAGAGAGGGCATAATTCCGAAGATTTCATGTTGTGGTGCACTCCCAGTTCATCCCAGATCACCTCCTTCTGTCAAGGAATGGTCAACTCCAGTAAATCTCAATCTGATGAGATTGATTTTAGTAAAATTGGAGTAGATCCCACTAATTTAGGATTTGGGGGTTTCTCCATTATTTAACTAATTTATTAATTAAAATAATCAATATTTGTTTTTAGGGTTTTATGTCCTGAGTGATGGGAAAATCACTCAAAACTTAGGAAAAGTGGGTTTATGGGTTTACATGGTGCTTTGAGTTTGAAAATGAGCACCCCCATGATTGAAACTAATTCTTGAGCCCACTTTTATTACAAAACCAAATTTTCCATTTAGATTATTAGCCTAAGTTTTGGAAAAATTAAAATTAAAAAAAAAACTTAAAAAATTAAAAGAAATTAAAACCTAGGGGGACTTAGACATTTTTATATGACTCGACCATAATGCCTAGCATGTTTATACATTGACACATAGACTCTAATAACCTCAATAGTCCTAAATTTCAAGCTGACCACCCCAACTTTGGAGGTATTGAGTGAAAAACTCAGAAATTATCAGTCATTTATTCAACAACCAATAATAACCAAGCGAAAAAACACTGGGCTGATCGGATTGACAAATAAAGTCTAAGAGACTGATTCTTTTATAGACACTATCATGCTAAAACATTTTATTACAATTCCCCTATGGGGTATGAACATATCATATAGTACACCAAGCATTTCCTAGAAGCAATTCTAAAGGTCTTCTGAAGTCTGAACAAATCATTTTTGTCCGGTTCACCAAGATCACTTGATAACAAACCACTAAGTACAACTTAGGTGGTAACATCTGGCTCCATCTAGGGACACATGCTCTAACTAATCTTGTGATCAAAGAAGAGGATGTGAGAACTCCAGAATCTCTGCGTCCTACATAGCAATTAAATCTTGTCAGTAATATGTATATAAAAGAAATCAACTATAAAAGTAGATTAATGTACAGAACTAATCTATGATGTACAAANTATATATATATATATATAATACAACAATATGATACATGAAATTTAAAAATACATGTAGGGAAAGGTTTAGAAATTGGCCCTGAAACCACTGATGCCAATAAAGGCATCAACCCATATTGGAGAAGAACATCTTGAGGAGAAATCCATTCACTGGTACTCTTAACCTTTCTCCTTCTATATCATTTAGATAGAAATAATTTTTTCTTGCTACTTCATCAATTATATATGGCCCCAACCATAAACTGTCGAACTTTTCGTGTTTCCTAGGTTTCTCCCGCCCTTTGTCCCAATGCAAGTCTGTGTCACCTACTTGGAAGGATCCAAGCCGGGTAGATCTATCAAAGGTCCTCTTGACTTTGTTATAATTTATGATACTTTAGTCAAGGGAATTTCTTCTACATTTATATAGCTCAATCAACTGGTTGATTTTGTTCTGAATGGCATCCCAATTTGAGCTAAAGGTCTAGAGAAGCTAATACACTAGAAGATTTAAGTGGATAGGTAAGATGAAATATAGGACATAGATAAGTTCAAAATGGATCCTTCTAGTTGAACTTTTCTTTGTGATTCTATCGTCCCATAATGCAAACTTGATCTTCTATCCCAAGCCTTTTTATTATCACCCACATTTTTCTTGATTATGGTCATTAAGTTTTTATTACTTGACTCAGCTAGACCATTTCCTTGGGGATAACAGTTGGATGAATGGGATAGGACAATGTTGTACTTGAAACAAAAGGCTGACATCTCAGAGGAAACAAAGCATGGGTCATTATCTATGATGATTCTGTCGGGAAGACCGAATCTTGGGATAATCTTATCTTCTAATAAATTCATGACTATAGCATCAGTTTCCTTCTTGGTGGGTATCGCCTCTACCCACTTGGTGAAATAATAAGTGGCGGTGAGTATCCATGAATAACCATTACTTGAATTATCCTTGAACTTACCGATGAAATCAATCCCCCACTATTGGAAAGGGGATTGGACTACTATTGGGTTTAAAGGAAAGGATTTCATTTGTTGCTTTCTAGTGAACAACTAACACTAGGGGAAAACTCTGATAGATTTGTGCACATCTAAAAAAAGGTTTGGCCAATAGTAGCCTGCTCTATGGATTTTATGGGAAGTTTTCCTTGCTGCAAAATATCCACCACAAAATCTTGCATGGAACTCAACCATGAGTTTTTTGGACTTAGGTTCATCGACATATCTAAGTATTAAACCATCAGGGTTTCTCTAACCCAAACCATCTTTTGTTAAACAATAATTAGTTGATTTTAACCTTAATTCTCTTCTTTTATGTCCAATTAGGTGATCAGGGCATGTAAGGTTATGGAGGAAAAATATGATGTCAGTATACCAAGGGTGCTGCTTTAATCTCTGAAGCTCGTCTGATACACTTTGTTCTGGATCAATGTTCTGGCAGATTATTCCTAAGTCTTTTTCATTTCCTTGGGTCAACATCTTTACAAGACCTTGTCCTTTAATTAACTTAGTAGGTTTTATCTCTAAATCATACTCTTGAATATTTGAAACCCACTTACCCCTGATTCATATATAATCTTGTTGAGACATGATATCTGTGACAGCTGCATGGGGTACATACCGAATGATTTTGGAGTATCCTACTTAAGTTATAAAATGTTTAAGGGACTTGACAAGAGAATAAGCATGTTTCTCCATGGTGGTATACTTCAACTATCAATGCTGCAAGGCTCTACTTATAAAGGCTATAGGTTTCTCTTGTCCTTCCTTATTGTTTTGAAGAAAAACACCAACAATGGTGTCCTCGGAGGCAAACGAAAATATCTGAAATTCCTTGGAATAATACGGACTGATCAAGTCCGGGGACTTGGATATGTCATATTTGATAGACTTGAAACCATCTTTCCCTTCATCCATCGACTTAAATTCATCATCTTTCTTTAATAATTTTTGTATAGGCTTCATTAGTTCCGCTAAATTTGGGATGAATATCCTTATGAAATTGATTTGACCATTGAAATATTGGAGAGCTTTAAGCTTTTGAGGCAAGGGGAATTTCTAATGGCTTCAACTCAAGTCAGGATCTACTTTGACACCATTCTTAGAAATGATGTGTCCCATCAACTTGCCTTCATCAACCCCACAGATTGACTTGGCAGGGTTTAAGGAAATACCATATTTCTGACATCTTATGAAAACCTACCTAAGATGACTTATGTGGTCAGATATTTCTTTTGAGAAAACAGTTAAGTCATCTTGATATATTTTGATTATTTTTCCTATAAGTTCTTTGAAGGAAAAATCCATGGGTCTTTGGAAGGTGGCACCATCATTTAATAAGACAAAAGAAATTCTTAAATATTTATAGGTACCCCAAGGTGTGGTGAATGTATTTTTATGTTGATCCTCTTTATTTACCAACACTTGGTTATAACAAGAAAAGCCATCCAGCATGGACATCATTCCTGATCTCATTACTCTTTGAAGCAATGTTTCCATGTTGGGAAATGGGTAATTATCTGTAAGGCATGATGTATTCATATTTATGAAATCTATACATATTCTAATTGACCCATTCTTCTTCCTGACAACGACTAAGTTGAAGCACCATGATGAATGTCTTGTAGGTGCTATGATCCCTACTGTTGATGTAATTGTAACTTTGGAATGTATTCACTTGTATTTCTTATCTATTGTAACCCGATGCTTATTCCGGGAAGTATTTGAGTCATTTCATGCCCCGATGTTTCGATCGAGAAGTTTCTATAATGAGAAAGTCATGTCAAGTCATTGTGGGTAACCCTCCTATTCGTCAAGGGTTAAAAACCCCACAGTTTTAGGGCCCTTGGGTTATTAGACTATCCTAGTGAATTTGACCCTAGGTGAGTCATTATAAGTCGGGGAAATAGTCCCCACCATTATTTTACCCTCCTATTAGTCAGAGGAGGAAAAGTCCCCACAAGTGGTGGGGCACTAGGGTTATTAGACACTCCTAGAGATGTCAGCTCTAGTAAGTAATTGTTAAGTGAGGGCGACATGTTGGAGTGCAATTCAAGTGAATGAAAGAATATAAATAGAGAGTGGGAGCCTCTCTATTTATCACTTGCAACACATCACTCACTCACTCAAGTGTGGCGCATTAGTGAGGAAGGAAATACACTAGGACTAGACAAGAAGAAGACTACTGCTGTCGGGACTGCATCTTACTGTTTTGGGGATTTTACTATTTTGGTGATAATTCTATCTCTGAGAAAGTTGTGGGGTTTTCTCCTTTATGGTTTCCCTGAGGAAAACTCTTTGTGTCTCTTGTCTCTTGTGACGTGCTTATGTTTTATTGTTGTGCTTGTTATTCTCTCAGTAAAAAGATCCTAAGATCATAATGCTAGCTTATATGATGAAAAAATAATATGGTATCAGAGCTAACTTGAGAAGAAGACATTGTGCAGATACAGAAGCTAGGTATTCTTATTTTTGTGTCTCTCTCCACAATCCATAAGCAAAAGTATGCTAGGATGACTCTCCATTGAAGGGTGCATCTTTCCGTCGAAGCAAAATTCGATTCTGAGCATTTTCAATTTTCGATGTAGAAATTAGGGCTTTCTATAGAAGAGGAATTTTTGAGTGAGACCAACATAGGATTTTTCTCCTCATAAAAACCAAAGTTTAGAGACTTGGATAAATAAATTTGGTTGGGTGAAACTCCAGGAAAGTCAAACCCTAGTTTGATCCCGAGCTAGGAAAAACCCTAAATACTAAAACTGATAAGTTTTGGTACATTCACTATATTCCACGTTTGGAAAAGTCTAAGAATCTGAAAATTGCAGGGGCCAAAGATACAATTCTGATGAAAACTGTGTCCAAAAATCAACCTTAGATCCGCTACATTCTGGGAGATATGATCCCTCCAAGTTAGGGTTCCATCCTCTTCCAGAATTCATCCTTAATCAAGACACCTGGGGAGAATTGCAATATATTGGGATATAGAGGTCCAAATGGAATTCCTGAAGATGTTCCAAAAAGGGAACGGACTATAATTTTGGTGGTCCAAATATCAGACTCATAAGATGAACCAATGACATGTGGAATGTCGTACAACTTCGCTGTTCTGAATAGTCCTGTAACAGGTCACCTTGGGAAAATGATCATAACTCGAAAATGGTGAAACAAATTCTGATGGAACCTGTGGTGTTGGATTAGAGACATGTGAGGTTACCTCAGTGAGAAATTTCAAACATAGAGGCATAGTAATTTAGAAATAACATAGAAGAAGTAACAGGAATTTCTGTAGAAGAAATTGAAAAATTAGGGCTTCCTGTTCCGGGAGCTTCCCTCCACTGTTTTCAGAAAAGGAGTACATTGGACCACTCCATTTGAAGAGATATATCTGTCTATCTGATAAGATCTAAAAGATTCCAAGTTTTGAAAATTAGGATTTCTGTGACAAACCCTAGATCAACCAACTACAGAACCAAGACAGACACCTCAAATAGGTAAGATCTAATCCTTCACTATTTTCATTTGAGGTTCTCATTTCAAAGTGATCTATCACATCATCTTGATGATAATCTTGGTGAAGTTGAAAAACTTCCAAGCATGGAAGTATATGATCTCTCTGAAGAAAATGGATTGGACACCTACATGAGCATAGAGGTTCCAGTTCCAGAGGGAGATGAGGCTAGAAGCCTTACACAAGAAGAACTTGGTCAAGGCCAAGAAGATCATGGTTGATTCAGTCACGAATAAACTTGTACCACAAGTGTCTTCCCTAAAGACACCAAAGATGTTGGATTCCTTGAACAAGATATTTTAAGGGAAGAACATAAATCAGAAGAGGACCTTAAGAAACCAATTGAAGAATGTGAAGATTCAGAATGCAGAGACCATGCAGTCATACTTTACAAGGGTCTCTCAAACCAAAGAACAACTTGAAGAGGTAAAAGAAGAAGTGAAGACTGTAGAAGTGGTGATAGCCACCTTGAATGGTCTCCTAGGATCATAGAATTCATTCATTCAAGGAATGTGTTCCAGGAGGAAGTGATTACTTTCAGCAGACTCTAGAAGAAGAAGAAGCTCGACTCATAAGAAGAGAAGAGAAGATGGGAGAAACTAAAGATCAAGCTCTCACCATCCAAAGAAGATCCCTCAATCGATGGGGAATATGAAGATATCAACTCTTGAAGAACTTCTTATCCACCTTAGCATTTGGATAAGAAATGATGCTATTATGAATGAAGAAGACGATGAAGCTGAAGACTCAAGAAGGAGTATACCCACGAAACAAATAAAAATAAGTATTCAATTATCATTTCATGATATTTTTTGTTGATGTATTATGCATGATAGGATGTTTGCATTAATGACAATATACTACTAATATGCATGTGATGGGTAAGTAGCTCATGGTGCTATACAACTCTCCATTGCTACTTGTCTAGAATGAAACCTCTTTGCTAACATATTGGATTAGTGCACAATCTCAATGATGTCCCGGTAGAGATGGAAGGCATCTAGAAAAGTTTCATGAGATATGGATGAATGTTGTATTGGCTAAAATAGTTGCATGATCATATAGTTATGCATAATAATTTTTCATTATGCATATACCTTATGAAATGTTTCTAACCATACAACTGCATTTGACTTGTAGGAAAGATCGCATACATAATCACCTACAAGCAAAGAAGAATGAAGACTTGTTCCGAACAACTAGTGACGATAGTTCAAAGACAAAGAATAATATGACAAGTGCAGTGACATCATTGATGCAGAACCTTCCAGCCACCAAGAAGAAATGGAAGACAAGTTCAAGAAGAATGATGTCAGGGCACAGTATTGAGACCTGAATAGAAGTTCATAGTTCCATCATGCAATAGATGGAAACATCGTGGGATACAAAGAAATATTCGTAGCACAAGGCTTCTCACAAAAAGAAGGCCTAGACTACGAAGAGACATTTGCAACCAGTAAGATTTGAAACACATACATGATGAGCTTGATGAATATCTTAACCTTTGCTACAAGGTTGATAAAGGATGACAAGCTCACAGATGGGTGTGAGATGAACTTTGGAAAAAGTTCAATATAGAGGATCTTAGTATCCAGTGGTCCTAGATGGATACATAGAAGATTAGTAGCATAGGAAGCTACTTGTCACTCCAGTACAGAATGTTTTAGTGCATAGAGTATGGAAGACAGAGGGAGTATGATGCTTCGCTTCAGAGGGAGTGACTATAGAATATCTTGAGGTTTGACATGGTACGATATGATACTGATGACTCTAGTCTTTACTGAGAGTAAAGTGGATTCCAACCTTTGCTTCAAGGTTGAAGGCAGAAGACTAGTGATGCTCCTGTTATGTGTTGATGCACTATTTTCTAGGCATGGAGGTGTGGACAAGGGAAGTATGTAGTAGATATCTTGAATAGGTTCAGGATGATGGACTGCATGACCACACCTATGGCATCAAACATGAAGCTATTGAGTGATTCTTCATCAGAGACGGTTGATGCTGCGATGTGTCGTCAGATGATTGGTTCCTTGATATACCTGATGAACACGAGACCAGATATTTGCTTTGCTATGAACACATTGAGACATGTTCACCTGATGGTTGCAAAGCATGCAGGGGTACATTTGATTATGGGCTGAAGTATGATGCACATCAAAAGATTAACCTGGAGGGTTATGTTGATTCAGATTGGGTAGGTAGTGCGATCGATAGGAAGAGCACTTCAGGATGTTGCTTCAATATGGGATCAGGTGTGATCTCTTGGTTTAGCAGGAAGCAATCCTGTGTGGCACTGAGTACAGCTGAAGCAGAGTATGTTGCAGCTTGTTTAGCTAGTTGTGAGGCAGTATGGCTGCGGAAGCTACTGTATGATATATTTGATCTCTAGTTGGATGCTACTTATATACACTGTGACAACCAGAGTTGCATGAAGTTGTCAGAGAATCTAGTGTCCCATGAGAAGTCGAAGCATATTGAGATCAAGTATCACTATATCAGGGATATGGTGTAGAGAGGGGTAGTGAAGCTCTAGTATGTTGTGACGGAGGAACAAATAGCCGATGTATTGATGAATCCATTGGCTAGGCTGAAGTTCGAGTACTTCAGGGAGAAGCTTGGTGTTATCTAGATCGAGGTTCCATCCAAGAGAAAGTGATGAGACCCATAGCCATTCTGACATGGTGAGAGGATTGGTTCCTTCCATGTCAGATATGAGTGTTGAGATCCATAGCCATTCTGTCGAGTAGGACAGATGTAAGGGCAATTGCCATTATAGGAATGGAGGCACTTGGTCAGTTACTAGGATCACTTAGTGTAGGACTGAGTAGCCATTCTGACGTGACAGAGGGATGTGTTCCCACTTGATCAGATGTAAGGGCTGAACCATTCTGTCATGGCTAAAGTATTAAGTTCCTTCCATGTCAGATGTGAGTGTTGGCCATTCCGATGAGTAGGTCGGATATAAGTGCAATTTCCATTCTGAGAATGGAGGCACATGGTCAGTTACCAGGTAGCTCAGTTGAGGAATGGGGGCCATTCTTCTATGATTGCTGGGATGTGTTCCCTCATGATCAGATGTGAGTGCAAGCCCTTCCATCACTGTGAGCAGGATGTGTTCCCGCCTAGATGGATGTAAGTGCAGAGCCTTTTTGGAGCGACTGAGGGATGTGTTCCCATGTGCTCAGATGTAAGTGCAGATCCTTTCTAGAGCGATTGAGGGATGTGTTCCCACATGCTTAGATGTAAGTGCAGGAGTATTTCTAGAGCAACTGAGGGATGTGTTCCCATGTGCTCAGATGTAAGTGCAGAGCCTTTCTAAAGCGACTAAGGGATGTGTTCCCACATGCTCAGATGTAAGTACAAGAGCCTTTTTAGAGCGACTGAGGGATGTGTTCCCATGTGCTCAGATGCAAGTGTAGGAGCCTTTCTATAGTGATTGAGGGATGTGTTCCCACGTGCTCAGATGTAAGTGCAGAGCCTTTCTGGAGCGACTGAGGGATGTGTTCCCACTTCCTCAGATGTAAGTGCAGGATCCATTTTGGAGCAACTGAGGGATGTGTTCCCACGTGCTCAGATGTAAGTGCAGAGCCCTTCTAGAGTGACTGAGGGATGTGGTCCCACGTGCTCAGATATAAGTGTTGGGCCTTTCTGACAAGTAGGTTACATTAGAGGAAATTTGGGGTCTAAAATGGGCCTTATAAGAAAACATGCCAAAATAAGTTTTTGTGAGTTGGAATTCAAGAACCAATAGAATTTCAATAAAATAAGTCAACCATAATGGTTGAATTGACATATTTGTCATTAAAAAAGCCTATTTTTTTGTTCGTATTTTCGACATATCTCATTGTGTTTTTATTCAAATTTTGATCGAGAGAGCTCATTGGATGTAGAATTTGATTCTGCATCCAACGAGTACCCACACTGCATACTTTTGACAAACCCCGCTACCCCAAAAACAAGTAATACCTGAAAAAAACATGATGATGACATCATCATCACATTTTTTCAGGTATTTCTTATTTTTGGGGTAGCAAGGTCCGTCAAAAGTATGCAGTGTGGGTACTCGTTGGATGCAGAATCAAATTTCACATCTAACGAGCTCTCCCGATCGAAATTTGAGTAAAAACACAAGGAGATATGTCGAAAATACGAACACAAAAAGTAGTTTTTTTCTTTCTTTCTCCAAAATTAATCAATATTATTTTATTATTTTAACTATTATTTTATTATTTTCCTTAGGACGCCCATTTTAGACCCCAAAATTCCTCTAATGGATATAAGTGTTGGGTGAAGACCTACATGGAGGCTAGGCCTACAACCTACATGAAAAAGCGTTGGCTCTGTAGAACTCCCTGTGATGAGAAGAATCATGAGATAGCACCAGAGATGATCCAGATCGAGCGATGATTGAGATCCAGTGATGACAGCTAGTGATGATCTAGATCCAATTATGATCTAGATCCAGTCATGATGATCCATCAATGATGATCCAGATCAAGTGATGATCCAGATCCAGTCCATTGATGTTGATCTAGATTGAGAGATGATCCAGATCCAGATCTAGATCGAGCGATGATCTAGATCGAGTCCAATGATGATGATCCAGATCGAGTGATGATCCAGATCCAAATGAAGATGACTTATAGATGAAGATGACTTGAAGTTGAAGATGAATTTGAATATGACGAAGACCTGATGATGACCCAGATGATACAGAGAAGAATACTTGTGCTAATAAATTGTGTCGAGAGAATACCTTCCTAGTTAAGAGGGAGTGTTGATGTAATTGTAACTTTGGAATGTATTCACTTATATTTCTTATCTATTATAACCTGACGTTTATTCCGGGATGTATTTGATTCATGTTATGCCCCGATGTTCCGATCGGTAAGTTTCTATAATGAGAAAGTCATGTCAAGTCATGTGGGTAACCCTCCTATTGGTCAAGGATTAAAGACCCCACAGTTCTAGGGCCCTTGGGTTATTAGACTATCCTAGTGAATTTGACCCTAGGTGAGTCATTGTAAGTCAAGGCAATAGTCCCCACCATTGTGTTACCCTCCTATTGGTCAGAGGAGGCAAAGTCCCCACAAGTGGTGGGGCACTAGGGTTATTAGACATTCCTAGAGATGTCAGCTCTAGTAAGTAATTGTTAAGTGAGGCTGACATGTTGGAGTACACTTAAAGTGAACAGAAGAATATAAATAGAGAGTGAGAGCCTCTCTATTTATCACTTGCAACACATCACTCACTCACTCAAGTGTGGTGCATTAGTGAGGAAGGAAATACACTGGGACTAGACAAGAAGAAGACTACTGCTGTCGGGAGTGCATCTTACTGTTTTGGGGCTTTTACTATTTTGGTGTTGATTCTATCTCTGAGGAAGTTGTGGGGTTTTCTCCTTTATGGTTTCCCCGAGAAAAAAATCTTTGTGTCTCTTGTCTCTTGTGATGTGCTTATGTTTTATTGTTGTGCTCTCAGTGAAAAGATCCTAAGATCATAATTCTAGATTATATGATGAAAAACTAACACCTACTACTAACATATTTTGAAGATCCTTCTACACAATGGGGCCAACTTAGGATTTATTCACCTAAGTTTTTGTCAGAAAGGCTTGACCTCCTTAGCCTCCTTACTGAGGGAAATAGTGTGTTGAAACACATCTTACTGATAGGCTTTAAGTGCATCATAACTAAAGGCAAACACATCTCTATATTCTTTGATTAAGTGGATCAAACTGTTCCTTTCCTTTTCCGAAGTACATTTTCCAATTTTTATTAACTTGGGGTCCTTATCAGTTCCTATGTTTATTTCCATATAATCCCCAATTTTTATTTCTTATTTTTTGTTTTTATGGCGATCCTATCGATCAAATAGGTTTTCCAAATATATAAGGATACTCAATATGTGATTCCTTTCATTATCCTCGCATTCCTGATACTCTTTACCCTCCTGTTGATAACTGATCTTGCAACCTTCAAACTATTTGAGATTATGGATAAATATCAAGAGTTTCTCATCATCTTTAAACACCTACCAATGATCTACATTATCTAGAATTGACAGTTTGAAATTAATTTCCATTTTTCATTCCCATTAATCATTTCATCTAAACGCTGGAGGCTGGATGTTGCTACTTCCAACTCGTCTGCTAACCCTTTCATTTCCTTAGGAACCTTTTGAATGTTAAGTGCATCAAACCATTCCATGGTGTCCCATATGGCATTTCTACACTTCCTTAGTCTATCATTTTTACACTGATATTGATTCTTAATATGGAGGACAACTAAGTCTGAATCACCTTTTATGTTCAACATCTTTATCCCCATGTCTTTAGGGGTTTCTAACCCTAGAAACAATGCCTCATACTCAGCTACATTGTTTGATGCTTCAAACTCTAACCTAAAAGCAAAGTTGTATATTTTATTTGAAGGAGAGATGATCATGATACCCGTACCCTTTCTGGATTTGGAATAAGCCAAGTCAAAGTTGTTAGGATATTTAGACACTTAGGAGTTAGTTAAGATCAACTTGTGTAATATATCCATTAGGTAAAGTGCGTTTCTTTAGTATGCATTAGTATGTATTTGTAAATATTCTAATATGAGGGTCACGATATGCTCTAGACATAAAGTGATCCGATGGTTCAACTTCTCTTAGATCATACCTACCATTGATCTATGGCTTAACATCCGATTGGTCCATGTTCTCTATTTAAAGAGCATGGAGGGTCCTTGGCTAGTTGATCGATTATGGGAAGCTCATATGTAACTTTCTTTCTTTTGCATAATAAATTGCTTCAAGTAGCTATTTGGTTGGGGCCGTGGCTTGTTTCCCTCTTGAGGGTTTTAACCACATGACAAACATCGTTGTGTTGATATGTGATCTATTTGTGTGAAGCAATTGCTCAAGGTGTTTGACCTTTTGGGAGTACCCTGTGTACCCGAACATGGTATCAGAACATATATGAAGAGATGCTTTCGGTTTTGATCAAGATATGGAACCGGTGTTGCCAAAAATTTGAAAAGGTTTTTGGTTCTGGAGTTTCTGTGCATTTGTGGCCTATGGAAACTGTTCCATTGAGTCTAGAGTATCATTTCCAATGGGAAATAGTTTTTGTTTCATCGAAAACCATTTCTGTTTGATCCAGAAACACCTGTTTCGGCAAATCTGAAGGTATAATGTTATAGTGACAGATTTGTTTAATTTTTTTAATTCTCTCATATTTTTTCAGTTTCATTATTAGATATTTATTGTTTTACTTTCAGACTATTTCCTTTCGTGGCTACATATGCTCTTTGTCGTGCACCTTGTGCAATCGCGGTGAATCAGAAATAGAAAGGGAATGTTTTTTTCATTTTTTCTCAGCTATGTATGCTCTTTGCCATGCACCTTGTGTGATCATGACAAATCAGAAACAATGAGAAAACTTGAAAACATAGACTTTCTAGGTAAGCTAACTAAGAGCTAACCCCATTGTGTGGAATTTTTTTTTGTTTTTGTTTTTGTTTTTTGTTTTTGTTTTTTGTTTTTGTTTTTGTGATTTGCAGGAAAAAAAGCCAAGCACGAAGAACGAGAGAGAAGAGTTAAAAAAAAATCCCTCTTCCTTTTTCCGTTCTTTTATGTACCTTTTAAACTTAGCTCACTGTTGACGGGCCGGATTGGTACGATGGTCAACTAAGATACAACTCGATCCAAAAGTTTTTAAAGATGCTCTCAGTCGTTGAGTAGCTGCCTCTGATGGGATTAAGGCCCCGTTACCTTTCCTAAATTACTCCTAGCTACAGGAGAAAAATCAAAAGAAAAAATAAAGCTAGTGTTTGTTAACTAGATCTATACTATCGCTATGAATATACAAAGAAAACTAGTTAATATAATTGCTAGTTAATTAATATAATACAAAATTGATCACTAAAAATTGATCTACTTAACCAATTAATTTATAATACAAGAATAAATAGTTAATAAAATATTAACAGACTCGATTGATTACAGTAATACAATATAAACACATGTACATTAATTAAAAGATCAGAAAATAGTTTGGCAATGGTATAAATGTAAAGATCTGATTCAATAGATTTTCCGTAAAATAACAAAAGAGAAACTACTATTAATCTATCCTAAATATCTTATCCTGATCACGAGCGTAGAAAACATTATCCTGGAATCAAATTGTCAATAATGCTACTATGCAATTAATCCTGAAAATATTCAGAAGAAATTCATAAATTTAAACAAGATAGCACAGTGAACAAG